>VZTT01010566.1:0-25292 GCA_013400855.1 Buphagus erythrorhynchus | reverse complement strand
TCTCACACAGCCTGCTGCTCGGTGCTTTGGCTTAAAAAAGTTCAGATTTGGGTCTTTTTTCAGGAGTGTATGAAACGAGACAGACCTGTGTGTGAGGAAAGAACAGAGCTCCACTCCTCACTCTGCTCTAAGTGGGAGAGGCAGTAAAAGTACCTGGAAAATGAGGATACGTTCCTGAGTATCACTGTATTGAAAATAACACATAGCACATTTAATAAGTTTTCTTATTACAAAATGTAGATGCTACTGCAGTGGTATTTTAGAAATAGCTGGTGGTGTACCTGTAACAAGGATTGCTTGAAACTTTCCAGGCTTCTTTATTTCCTTGTAACTCTGTCAAGCTCCAAGTAGTCACATTAAAATTTCCAGTGCTGGTATCAACTCTGGTTGATTTATTTAGAACAATCTAAACACAACACAAATAAAATTTTAAGAGAATTTGGAAGTTTGAGGCAAGGGAGCATAGGTGCTCTCTCAATTCAGAATAAAATGAAATTAAGAAATAACTGAATTTCCTGAATACTGGAAATTTGGAGCTCTGCTTCTACATACTCCTTCAGCAGGGAATATTATAAAATACAAGTGGTTCTGATTTACCCAGGCACATGTATCCTGATTTCCTGAAACAGAAAGACACAGTCAGAAGGCTGAACTAAAACCTATTGCACAGATTTTGTTCACCTTTAATTTTAAACTGAAAACTTTAATCATTCGGGTACAATATACCATGCCAGGTATCTTTCCCAGTCTTTGGAAAATTTTGACTGATTATGAATCAGGAGCAAGAGTATAAGTATACATAAGTTTATATCATTACATATATATAATAATATTTTTATCCTATATATTATATTTATAATATATAAAATACATTTATACTTTAGTTTAGAGTTACATTTGTATGTAAAATTTATATTTTATATTTATACATATGTGTAAGGGAGACTGCTCTCCTTGAAAAGCTTATTATTTAGAAATGGGTATCGGGAAATCATGAAATTAGGGTTTCCTGCAAAGTGTTTATTTTGCTTCCTTTTGTACCTGTGCTTGGTCTAGTCTTTAATTACTTGACCATGTGCCATATTTAGCAGAGGACCCTGGTCCCATTCAATTCAGAAGGTGGAGCAGCTCAGGACGTGAGTCAGCTGAGGAGAGGAGGAGGAGGATGCCTGAGGGACTTTGGATTTGCTGTGGAACACAGAGAGCATAGTAAAAGGCAGAGAACTGAAAAGAAAACGTGAGCTCTCATGGTTCAAGCATCTGAATCCTGCAAAACTTTCATCCAGTCTCAGAGAAGTTGATTTGAACTAAATTCTTCCCAACTGGCTGTGAATTCTATTTTGCTTTCCGTGTTTCCATTTGCAGAGTACACTGCCAGTGCTATTTCTCCTGACATATGATGCTGTACAACGTTAAACATTCTGAGAAATCAATTCCCAGACATCTCAGTTTGGGGACTCAACTCTAGCAGAATGTTTTGACCTGAATCTCTTTGTGTTTCAGTTTCCCATCTGTTAAACAAGAATAATAATATCCTCTCGTCTTACAGGGTGTTGTTAGGAGAAATGAGGGTTGTGAAGCACTCATATGCCATACTGATAAGAGCCCTAGAAAAACTCACAAGGAAATTTGCAATTGTGTCTTCCAAGCAGGTTTGGAGTAGTATGTGGTAAATGAGGCCTCAAGCCACACACTGAATAATGACACTGGAACAAAATATTGAATATCTGCTTATTAAGTGAACACTGTCCATCCTGAGGTAGAATCTGGTGGAAAACAAGGCATAATCCTATATTTAAAGAATGACTCATAATGCAGATGAATAAGGGGTTACAGTTAACCTTAGTTCTGATGTTTTGATCACTTGGTTTTGCAAATATAAGGCGTGCACATGCAAAAGGATACCTGTGCCTAAAAAGAAACAAAATCTGAGTTCAAAAATTCTTGTTGTTCAGTGAAATGTGCAGGATCTTCACTCTGGTCTCTGCAAAGGAAATGCTTCTTGGTGCTTGGTGAGTTTTGGAAGGATACTGCAGCTCTCCTGTTTGGGACACAGTTTTCAAGCAAATGTTGAAGTGTAGCTTGTTGCCTCTCCTTTGTTTTTAAATAATGAGAAAAGCTTTCAGCTGGGAGAGCTAGCAGTGGATAAAATTTTGAGACTAGTGCTTGGATTCTTGCACACACCTGGATGGGCTCCTGCAAAATTTGCATGGGGAACTACAGCACTTTCTGTTATTAACTCTTCTTCCTATGGCATGGGAAGAGGGAACTCCTAAGTTCTGCAGCAAGCAAGTTCAGAGCTTTCACAGAGCTAGATAGAGTACTTATTAAAGATAGAAGAATATTTTGGCACAAGAACAGAGGGGTATTAATTGGCTATTAATAAATTCTGTCTGGAAAGTAAATGAAGGTTTTTTTAACCATCACAGCAACAGGATTCTTGAGTGTCTTCCCATTGGGAAGGAACATGGAGTTTCCTTTTTTCCTCACAAGATGTCTGGTAAAAATACAGATGGGATTTGCAGATCTGAAGATTTATGTGAGGGCAAATAGGGCTTAAGATCCTAAGAAATCTGTTTCTGGTCTCATATCTGGTATTTCTTGTTGCTGAAAGCAGTCCTCACAAGGTTGACATTTCTTTTCTCCACACAGGAGGAACTGGCCCCTGGAGGGATGAAAGAATAAATCCAATCTCCTCAACTTCATTAATGAGGACTCATGAGCAGAGCAAGGAATCAGAAAGGCGTCTTTCCAAATGAGACAGGCCCTAGTTATGAAAAAGTAAAGTTCTCTGCCTCCTTGTGCCCCTCTACAAACCCTTCCCTGTGCTCTGAAGGATGGAGAACCCCATGGGAGAGGGGTCCAGCATGATGCAGTGGTGGATGCTGTCTGAACCCCAGTGTTTGCTCTCCTCTTCCTTATTCTCTGCTGTTTGGAAAGTAGGGCTGAGTTGGCTTCGCTGATAAAGGATCCTTCCCAGACACAAAGAAGAGAAGAACAATTCCAGGCCACTTTGCAAGTCTCGGGGAACAAAACAAAGCTGCCCCTGCACCTTGTGAGGGGTGTAAAGCATGTCTGATTGCTTAGCCATCAGCAGGAGGCAGCTTAGGGTGAGCCATTCCTGCTGCTTTGCCACTATTAAGATCCAGCAATACCTTGATGTTTCCTCACTGGCAATAATTTGCAGGATTAAATACTTCAAGCCACTCTAAAATTAGTTCCAGGAGGCATTTTTTGCTTTCATTTCAGAGCTCTCGTGAGCCTTTCCTACTCTGTAAGTCTGCTACAGCTAATTACCTGATGGTTACTGTGCTCTAGAAGATTTCAAATATCTGTCTTTTCCACTGCTTTAAAGACCCAGGTGGGGTTACAGCACAGAACTTGTACCAGGAGTGTTTGCCAACAACTGTAACGAGCTCAGACAGCTTTGTGAGATGGGCAAATAAACCACTGCAAACAAAATTGCCTTTGTCCACTGTGTCCATTCAAGATTCAAAGGAAACTTATTTTTGAGCCTTTAAAAACATCTCAGAGAGCCATTGAAAGTAATTCTTTTATGTCTTGAGCCCTCTCCATCTCTCCAACCCACTGGAGAGCCTCTAGAATCACAGTACACATTTTCAGCTTCCAGTGGTGTGGTTTAAGTTTGCAAGGAGTACTTGTTATTTTATTTTGAGAAGACCTGAAGTGAATGATGCTGCTGTTTGTCGTATGCATGCATGTCACTATCAGAATCAGAGGTAGAATAATTTTTGGAGAAGTGAGAAATCATATCACAGCTGCAAAAGAAAAAGCACAGCTGGAAAAAAGCCCTCTGCACAAATCCACTGGCAGCAGAAGATCCAGATTTCTAGAAGATATAGTTTACTCTGCTTGGTGTTTCTGGCCATTCTTTTTGGCCCATGCTGACTATGCCCATGCCATGATACTTTCTATTTTCTTCCCACCCTTCCCTGGCCCCCTTGAGATGATTCACTCTCTGAATATATATATGTGTCATGTACAAAAATCTTACTCTCCTGACCACAGCAGAAATCCAGAGGGGTTTGTTTCTTTACTTGTGATTTCAAAGGCTGGGGTTTTTTTTATACTTGGCACCACTCCCAAAAGAAATTATCTTCCTCTCTTACTTCTCCCAGTCATTATTGCTGTTAGGATCTTTTAAAACCTGTTTGCTCATTGCTTCCTGAGGCATCAAGGCAGGCCCAGCTACATCCACCAGTTCCCAGTCTTAATTTTTGACTTTGGTGCTCATGATTTTAAACTCGTGGCAATTTGGAATCCATTTCATGCAGCCAGTACCAGGAGCAGATATTTTCACTCTTTGAGCCATCCCTGAACAAACTGAAGTTGTTCTTCATTTGCTCTGAATAAAAGTTGTCCATCACCTTCAGGGAGACACTTGGTGAAGCTATAACCCCAATAACTCAGTATTTCTCTCATCAGCCATTTTTGGGAACCTCCAGCACATCTCACTGCCTGCAGTCACATTTTTTAACCATAGTGGCCTAATGTGAAACAAACTGTAAAAGCCAAGGACCAGTAGCAGGACTTGGCTGCTTCAATATGGTTGTCAGTGTTTACACTTAGAAATGATGTTTGAAAACCAGGTTCTGAGAGCAAGACCCAGCTCCCTTTGAAGTCAACAAGAGTTTCAGCCTCCACTTCCACAGCCCAGGGGTTGGGCTCTTTGTTCTTTTGTCTAGTGCAATTTGTGAGTAATTCCTACGACCCAAGTGATGGGCTGGATTTTTTAACATGTTTCCAAACTGTGCTCCTTCTGAGACCAGATTCCTGTACTGCCTCTCCCAAAATAAAATGCCAAAGGAGCATGGATGGAGGAAATCCGCTCAAACTGAGTAAACAGCTCATGAGGGTAGGCCAGCAGGATTCATTCATGCTCATTCAGCCCAGGCTGGCTGGTTTGATTCCAGTTGGAGCACTCTCCTCATTACAGGCCCCCTGGGGAATGTTAATCTGTACAGTATAAACATTTATAAACATCTACTAAATCATTACATTTCAGCTGCCCCATAAACACTCCTGAATGCTTTCCTTAGGCAGCATTGGTTGGGTAATGTGTGGCTTTTTGGAATGAGTTTATGGGTGTTTGGCACTGGTAGAAATATGGGGAGAGGGCACAGGGGGTTAAATAACATTGTTTAAGCTCCATGACTTTTTTAGGATAAAGACAGAAGCTGTTTGTGATGAATTAATGTGGGCCTAGCTTGTAGATGCTGAGGACAAGCCCAGGTTGTAGATGGGCTGAGACAGCCTTTCAGCTTTGCACACTGGATTTTAGTGATGCTATTGCCAGGAACATCCCAAAATGCACTTCTCACTAGTCCACTTGACATTTGTGAACCAGGCAATACATCATTATTCATCTGTGACTGCAGCACAAAGTGCTTCTGAAAGAGCTGCCTGATGCAAGGGAAAAGTGTAGATATATAACTTCAGAAAACTGAGCCAGAACTAACTTAACCCCCAGAGCTGCAATCAGCTGGGCTGCAGGCCCAGGGCTCACTTGGATGTGCTTACAGGACACATAAGTGTATATATGTATATATAAGTGCATATATGTTCATATAGGTATATATGAACTGGCAAAAAATAAGTGTGTTTGTGGACCAAAATGAACATATATATATATTTGTGAAGTGAATAGGAATCACTTTCAAATGCACACGTAGCAAAGCAAGCCTTGAACTCTGTAAAGCTGAACTTCTCAATTCTTGTTTGTGATCTATTCCCTAACCTGAAGGTGCTGGCATGACTGAGCATTCCCAGGACTGGGGTCAGAGTCACTCTCCCCCCACCTGTAGAAGTTGTGTTGAATATAGAAATGGTAAGTAAAAAGCAAACAAGCTAACCAAGCCTTCCCAATCTCAAATGGCTAAAGGAAAATTCCCTCTATTATTATTTTTGTTTGTTTGCAGAGGTCTGGAAAAGCTGGGAACTGATAGAGGTGTCAATTACCATGAGGATTGTGTTCAAGTAATGTAACCTGAGCAGAAGTTAAACATGTTGTGTGTGAGAGAGTTGTGTTTACTGACAGCCTGATGAATAAGTAACAACTTGATTTCTAAAAAGCATCTTAGGGAAAATGATTTAATTGCTATAATTATATCATATCCCACACTTGAGTGAATGTACCTGTGTGCACAGACCTGGTTTGTTTGTACATATCACAGGTATGTGGCTGGACATGGCTCATCTTCTCGAGCTGCTAACAAGAGCCTCCTTTTCCATCTCCTCCCTCTTGCATTCAGAGCACGCAGCCACTGCCTTCCAGCTACAACCACACCTATCTGTGAAATGAGAGCACAAAAAACAGAAGATTTTTTTCCTAAGCAGACCTAGATGCACAATGCATCCTTTTCAGAGCCTCAGGGCCATAGGACAGTGGCTGTGACATCTCCAGACCATGGCCCACTCTGCTCTGACCTGCAGCATCAGCATCAGGACAACAATATCTTGCAAGGAAATGGGACAAGGAAACTGGTTTTACTATTCAAATTTACCAAAACTTCCCTAAAATATGAAATCAAACCATAACAATCATAGGCTAAAGGTGAATTTGCCATATCTGCACTGTCAGCTTGCAAATCTCCCTGTGTGTGCGAGTGTGTGTGTGTATATATATATATATATATATATAATCAGTATTAGAGGATGATTTTCCCACAGCTTTTCAGTGGCATGTAATGAGGTGAGTAATTTAAAATCTTCTGTGTATGGTCAAGGTTTGAGCTCACGGAAAGCATTACACATTATTAGTTTCAATTGGTCTTTTAACATCCATCTTAAAGGGTCAATAAATGAGATTGCCTAGAGGTAAAGTCATTGTTATCATGTGTAGGGTTACAGTCACAGCTGGAGGGCACGAGCAGGGACAGGCTGTCTGTCTGCCTGAGCAGGAGACTTCAGTCACCAGTCAGGGTTCTATTAATTTTATAGTGCCTTAAATTCATATTGTAATTATGAGGAATAAGTAGAGAGAAAAAGAGATCTCCTTTTAATATGTTTTTAAAAATCTGGAGCCTATTATCCCACTTAATTTCAATTATATTACAGCTGAACTTTTATCTCAATACACTGCAAATAAATTCAGGCCCAGGTGACTTGGATATGTATTTGCTAACTTAAAAACAGGAACCTGTGGGCAGTAGACAGAAGAGAGTAGACAAACCAGTGTGAAGCCTCAGGAGTGTCACATTATGAATTTTAGTTTTCCTTTAAATACCTGGGCTGAAATTTGGTGACCTAATTCAAAAGCAAAAGTGAATTCAGTGGTCTCACACAAGCCCCTAATGGAAATAACTTATCCACTTGGAAAGATCACCATATGTTTTACCATTATGAGGTTTTTGATGACAAAGTAAGGTTTGGAATATCCTTAGATGGAAGCTTTTAAAAGTGATGGGTGATGTACATCATCTCACTGCTGTCTGGGGTGAAATGAGATACAATACAGCAATTACGTAGATGTGGGCAACCCAAAGCTGAAAAAGTGAAAGAATTTGCATATTGGCTTGATAAGTATTTACTGAAATGTTTTCAAAGTCTGAAACTGTGTTATTTGGATATCTCAGCTCTGGTTTAAGTGCACAGCAGGGAAAGCTCACACAGCATGGTTAGTATAGAGGCTTTTCCATTGCGTTAAAAATATTTAGGAGAGAGGACTGTAAATATCACTTTATAGGATAAGTCTTAGGTTATCAAGAACTCAAGGTGTTTTGCAAGCACAAGGCCAGTGCTTCAGCCAGTGCTTATACTGCCCAGTGACCAAGACTTTCCATGGCAGAGTCCTTGGGTCTTTACAGGGAACATCTGGACATTTACGATGACTGGTGTTATTTAATCTCCATTAGAGCCATTTAATATTAGCTAGGCACGATCTACTGCAGCCTTTGCCTTTGTTCCTTCACAGCCCTGAGGGGTGGGATAGTGGTGGTGGGCTCTGTTGGTTTAGAGGACTGAACACCAGCTGCTTAAAACCAGTGTGCATCAGGCCCCTCTCAGTGAGGCTGGGAGGTGCTCTCTGTAAATCTCACACTCTTTTCTTCCAGCTGTGAGGAAGAGGAGAGGCTGTACTGCAGAGCCATCAGTCTCAGGGCTGGGATGGATGGGACACTTTCTGCTGGCTTGGAATGTCTTGAGACCTGTCCCAGGGCAGCCACACAGTCTCCAGGGAGAAATGTGTGCCCTTTTGAGCCACTCCTGCCCTCTGCTCCTCTTCCCAGATGTCTGGGTTTCCCTTGACTAACCTTGTCCTTGTGAGCACACTTCAACCTTCTCTTTTTTCCTTGAATGTAAGTACCATTAAATGCTCACAGGAGGCACTGTTGTCATCCTGGGTGAGTATCTGTGCCCACATAGGTGATTCTTATGCTGTTGCCATCAAATTAAGGACCCAGACCATGAAATTTTTATCCTAAAAAACCGGTTTCCATTTTGTCAATCCTCCTGTCTCCAGTCTTGTCTGCACAGTGAAGTCTGGGAGTGCCCTTCACAAAAGGTATTGGCCAAATGACTTCCAATAGCAAATGGGCATGAGGGAAATTAAAGATGGTCCATGAACAGCCAGAAACTGGGAAAAGAGGCAAGGTCAGCTGAAGAGAGCCTTATAATTTAGTTCCTGCTGAGGAGACAGATAAGCTGTACATAGTCCTTAGGTTGACCTGGTGCATAAAAACAAATCATGCAGCCAGCTTTAGAGATAAGCATGGCTTCAGAGTTCCCTGGACAGTGTTTTCCAACACTAATGTACAATCCAACCCAGGGGCTTCAACCAAATGAACAGATTTGGCTGTGGGAACAGTTCAGCTTCCTCCTTTCCTTGCAGTGTAAGTTTGTGCAGAAGGAAAAGTTTACTCTTGAAAGTTTAATGCTATTAATGTGATTTTGCTCAGTTTTTTTGTCTGTATCTCAGATTTTAGCAAACACTATGTAGTAAAACATAAGCATGACACCTTGTCTAACTTTACCACTGCTTTTTTATGCAAATACTTTTAGAGGTCGTCAGGACTGTGTTTGGTACTCTCATGTGAAAAGCACAAGTCTCTCAAAATCAGTCCCTCATAGGCTAAACTTGTCCCTTTCACAAAATCTGTGTTGTGCTTAGCCTGGAGTAGGCAGAGCACTTATAGCAGGGAAGGCAGTAGCTGCACAAACCTCTGCCTGCTAGAAAGCTCCTTTCTCACAGCTGCTGTGGTTGTGTTTTGGAGAGAGGGACAAAGGGAAAGCACTGCAAACAATGCTTTTGCTAAAGCAATATAAGCTCTTCAACTTCTTCCAAAAGTGTCAATTCAGAGCCGTTCCTTAGGAAGGGTTGAGTAAAAGGTTTGATCCAAAGGACATGTGCCAGTAGCAGTCCTGCCCATTGGCTGCACTGGGATTTGGATTTGACCCTAAATCCTACAGCTGTGCCCATTAAAAATTAAGTAAAAAGCCTTGGAAAAGTATTCCAAGCACTGCAAACAAACATGTTCCCAATATGAAGTGCATTTAATGGAGTTTTGCAGCACTGGTCTCCTGGGCAAGCGTATTAGTCTCTGTTTTCCCTCCCTGTCCTAATGGCCACAGCCAGAGGGGGGCTGGTTTGAACTGTGAAGGAGGCTGGTTTTTATCCACATTGAGTGGAGAGGCATAAATTGGCATTCCATATCATCATAAAAAAAAACTTCCCAGCAATTATTAAAAGATTCTTATCTCTTGCTCCCTACATGGATAATGAGATCCCTCTCTGCTGGACTGAGACAGCCTGTCTCTCAGCTCACTTAATGAAATGGACCCAAGTTTGCAAATTAGCATAGCCCTGACTCCAAACATAACCTCTTGTTGTCTAGTTGTACATCAAGGCCCCTGGCTTATGTCTTTTCTTATTAACACCCCGTAATCATGTCAACCCTCTTTAGTTTTCATTTCCTGTTTCCTTTTACAAATTCACTTTTGAGTTTTGAGCAAGATGTTGGATGCCTTTGGATGCACTGAGATTTTATTTTTGTCTCATTTTTAACATTATTGCAGTATAAGTTTATCAGTGGCTCCTGGGGTGGATCAGGGAATCTGTTTTCTGTTCCATATTTTTGCTGGTTGGTTGCCATGTGATCTTAAAGCAGCTCCTTTTGTACGTCTGTGCTCATTTCCCTTCCACTTTTTAGGGTTTTTATTTTAGACTGTAAAACCTCAGCGACAGATATTTTGTCTTGGCCTATATTTGGTTGGTGCCTTGTGGAGTGGTTTTTTTTGTTTCTGTGAGTTTGTCTGTGTAATAGACTATTAATAATCATAAAGAACAGTGATATTGGGCCCTAACAAACACAATATGCTAAAGGCTTTCTAAGGAGTCACGAAGGATGAATCCTTTGAAACTCTTTTTCTTTCTCTCTCCCCTGATGTGAAGCTTCATTGTTGGACCTTGAGAGTAATAAATCAAAGCAGCCAAAAGAAGAGGATCATGATTTCCTTTGCCTATGTGTAGCTGACCCAATCTGCCTTTGATAAGGCAGTGGCCTTCCACTTTATCCACTACCCTACTAATTATCCTTCACTTTCATGAGCACTAAAATCCACTCACACATTAGAATAAAAAAAGAAACAGGGATGTGATTAGTTGTGTACAGATAAGAAGCAGCCCACAGTGTTAGCTGGGTAATAACATTTTCTAAGACTTCTTTTTTTTTTTCCCTGGAATTCATTTCCTCTCACTTACATCCATTGCAGTAAAAAGTACTTACAGTTTGTAACACAAAAGATAACTCTTCAATGCAAAGCTTTAGTGTGTGTCTTTAAAAGATTTACTCCTTTATCAAGTACTAATTTAGGAAAGGGTGCCTTGTAGGTAAGGCAACGACATCAGTCGTAGTCTTCAGGGCAGCAGATTTATTAATTTAATAGGTTTATCCATTTTACAGCTTGGATAATCATATTTCACCAAACTGGTACACAAGGAGCCCTCAGCCCATCTGACAGCTTTATTCTTGTGTAAGTTAACAAGCACATTTTGTACTCATGACCTTGTGAATTGTACAAGTGCGAGGAGCTAGAGAGGAATGACAGACCAAATCCAAGGAACATGTCAGCATTTCAGTTTTCCTGAGTGAGATTTATAAAGGGAGCAGTGAGGAACCCCAGCTGAAAAGAGAACTTAAACATTTGTTAATTTATTTGGTTTAAAGAAATATGCAGAATTAAAAAATAAAATAAAATTGATAGAATGTTGATTTAAAAAATAAGGGCCTAATATGTTTATCAAAGTCATCAGTTTAACAGTGGAATTGTTACTTTGACTATAGAAGAGCTGTTCTTGAGCTGGAACAACTGGAAAAGAATTGGGCTGGGTTTGTCTAAGGTAAATTCCTTTGGTAAATACTCGTGTTTTCTCCTCGTGTTTATCTGTGCTTGCTGTGGCCAGTAAATTCCCTCTATAAGTGTCTAAAATTCTTCAAACTGGCTGGGAATTAGAAGATTAGGGCAAGAATGGCACCAAGATTTTAAAAACACCTTGATAAAAACCATTTTATAGTTAAAACCCACAGGAATATATGTTGCTTGAAAGCATTTCTTATTTGCTATATAAGAAAGACAGCAAGCACGCACTTCTTTACTGCTTGGCATTTCTTTTCCTATTGAAATTGGGAAAAAAAGAAAATATATCCCTATTTGTTTGAAAACTTCACTTAAAACTGCACTTTATAAAAAGTGTTTCAGTGTCTTGATTAAAAGATGACTTACTCAGAAAGAAGATATTTCCTGGGCAAAATAACATTCAACTGAAAATCAACTTATGTCAGAAAATTTTACATTACAGTTGAGGCTAATCCTACTCTGTCATTTTAATAAAAGTAAAAGCTGAGCTACTCACACTGTACTAACTGCAAACTCTTCAAATAAAAGAGCAAATACCTGGGACCTCATCATAAAATGGTCCATTTGGCAGCAGGGAAAGAACTGAAAGAATTGTAGACCTCAGGGATTTACTTTCATTTATATTCAAACTCCTTTACACCATTCTTGACACACAAAGAGGAGTATTTTGTGCAAATCAGAATTAGGCCATGGAGACAGAAATTTCAAAAGCTTTGAGTATTAGTTGAACATGACAGGGAGGTGCTGAGATACAATGTGCCCTTAATTTACTCTCTTCTATATCCCTCACTTGCATTTCACTCATTTTTGACAGCAGGTGATGCCTTTCAAGCTCCTCTTTGCAGGTGTCAAGGTCTCCGTGCCCAATTTGAATACAGAACACTCAAACACTTGCTCTAAAAGTTTAGAAAACTTCATGTCCTCCTCTTCCAGTCACTTGCACTTTCTGGTTTGTACACAGCAACAGTGTTTGGGTTTAAAGTGTTGTAGGAGGATATTTATGTTTGCTGGAGAATTCCTTTTAAAAGGAAATATTATTAATCACGTTGCATTTGAGCTGTTGTATTTACAGCAGTGTCTGAACTTTCTCCATAAAATACACAAACAAGTGTCACACAAGGAAAACATTTCTCTTGCTGCTAAAAATTTAGTGCTGCTGCCTGCTGTGCACTAGAAAGAAAGAAAGAAAAAAAGATATTGCATGAACTTCTATTTAGCCCTCTTTTAATTTGCAGGGCCTGAAAATCTAATTGTGTCCTGCCTTTAGCCATGCTCCCTGCAGGCAGAACTGCTCTGAGAGATTTTTTTGGTTGGTTTTTTCGGGATCCTGTGTTTATTTTCCCAGCTGGAAATCTGCAAATTGAGGCGACATTTCCAAGGCATTGTCATATAATTGAACCTCCCATTAATTTCTGACCATCTGAGGCACACCAAGAAGGTGGCCAGTCATGCTAGAGGACGGAATGTCCCATCTTGCCAAAAAAATGGCAAAAAAGGAACTTCTTATTAGAGATGACACCATGGTCCCAGCAGGCTCTGGAGCTTTTGATTTCCTTTTTCTTTTTTGATTTCCCTTTTCTCTTCTCCCAGGCTGCAGCCCGTTGCTCACAGGATCATGCTCAATCACAGGGATGTGTTTTAGTTGGCTGTGGATGCATTACTGGTTGGGATCCCTAATTATTATCAATTTGCAGATTGCCTGGAATGTCTTATTAAAATTCGTGCGGAATGATTGATCATAATCAAAAAATTAATCACCAATCAGCCCTGGCAATTAACATTAGCAAGTCTATTTGCATATATCTGGTAATTTATGCTGCTGCTGGAAGAAGGGACTTTTCCTGAATGTTATTGATTAGGGGAGAAGAGCCAGACACTTCTTTCACTGGGATATGAGCCTTTATTAATAGGGCTAGGAATGTGTAAGGAACTGAAATCTGCTCTGACATGGGCATCAAGTGTCTGAAAGAAATTTCTTACATATTAAAATTGTTATATTTTGCTTTTAAAAAGCTTTGAGTTTTGGCTCTTGTTTACTCTAGGTGCTTTAAATCCATTAGAATAAAAACACACCATGATATCAGCCCAGGCAATGAGATTTTCATTGCAAGAAGTTACTTAATAGATGTAGTTATTTAATGTTATGAATAAGGAATTTGCAGGCTTGCAATTAATTTGATGAATTGTGGTATTTAAGCTATGAAGAACTGCACAAGAAAAAAGTCTTAGTAGTGGTTGACAATGGTCTGTTCTGTTCAGTCAGGGAATTTTTTTAATCTTTCTGCATTTTTTTTTTCTTTTTAAACTAATCTTTCTATTAATGTATTTGAGGTTTATTATCTGGTATCAACATTGATTTTTTTTTTTTTTAATTTGCTTGAAATTCCTTATGGGACAACACATCTGTTTGAGATGTGCTGAGTCTGGTCACAGTTTCTGTTATTTATAATCTTTTTTGCACTGTAACCGGGGGAATGTTTTGCTTCAACACCTTTGTGTTTCTCATACCTGGTGCTGTAACTGCAACTACATAAAAATGCACAGTCTGCTATCATAAATTCAGATTAGTTTCTCATTTATAGCTGCTTAAATATTAAGAACAAATTAATTTAAGCCAATAGGCAAAGTGATAACAGTTTATCCTCTGGCCATTGCAGTCCTATTAGCGATAGCAGAATTAAAACTATTCCAATAACCAAAGAGGGCCAACAATTTAAGTGACAAAATTATATTGAAAAGAAAGATCAACAAAAGCAGGATTTTTCTCTCTAGTATCTGAATTTAAAAGGTTGAACAATGCAAAAGATATTTAATTTTAAAAATTTGCATTCTTTTGAGTGATATTAATTCTTAGTGGTAGCTTTGTTGTAAGCTAAAAGTCTCTGTAGTTCTTAGAGTATTTTAAAAGAACCTCTTGTATCGAAACTCTAAAACTCCATGCTGATTTTAAAACTAAAAAGTGCTCTCTAAAACACATGAGTAAATAATGGGAAGCTTTATTCCTAACATAGCCAGATTGGTTTGTTCTCTGATGTCAGCTCTGTGCTTATCTCAGTCTTTCTTGAACAAAGATATTTTTTCTTGTTTATCTGTGTACACCAATCTGTTTTGCAAGCTTTGAATGCCTGTATCCTTAATGCCATTAATATATTCGTCCAGGTCTCTTTACTTAATTTTTCTCCCATTATTGATTTGAAATGGGAGCAAGTCAGACTCCTGCTCTGACACAATACTCAGACCCACAGTTACCCCTTTTTCTTTTGGTGAGCATTAAGTGATCTGAGAAGAGCCTTGTCAAACCCCAACTGTACCCTGAGACCTGGGCTTAACTGGTTATCACATCTGGATTTTGCTGAAGTTTGTTGGTAACCATGAGATCTTGTCACTGCAAAGTTCAGGGGTTAATTGAAATCAGAGAGGCATAACCCATTCAATTGTCCCATTAATTACACCCAGCTCCTGCATCCCCCCATCCCCACGGCTGTGGGGGACAGCTGCCACCAGCTCCTGTCACCCTGCAGGATGGCTGGGACAGAGAGCTGCAATGCCTGAGTCACTGGAGCCCATAAAAAATGCCTGTGAGAGGGGAAAGGGGCATGTGCAGGAGGGGAGGGAGCTGGTGACATCCCCATACATCATCCTGGGCCACAGCGTTACCAGAGAGCTGGTAATGCTCTGGGATTTATGGCAGCTGTGCAGTGCTCAGTGCAGAGCTCTGGGAATGGGGACACCTTTTTGGGATCCTGGGACACTGGCAGGGATTTATGGCAGCTGTGCAGTGCTCAGTGCAGAGCTCTGGGAATGGGGACACCTTGGTTGGGATCCTGGGACACTGGCAGGGATTTATGGCAGTGGTTTGCAGAGATGGTCTTTATACTGCAGGAGTTCATACTGCATTGGATGAGTAATAATTTATGGTTAGAATATATCAATTTCCCTTCTTCTTTCACCAAATTGATATGAACGATGGGATTTTGCTAATCACTATTAATTATCAAATGTTGTGATGGTAACTTTCTCCAAGGTTTCTGCAGCCAGGAGTTATGCACTATTTACCCAACAGTAACCTGAGAAGCGTGGTAGATTTCAGAACTGAAGGGACATTAAAATGTTAAAATAGATCTGAATCTTGTAAATCTATACTGGCCTTGGGGAGAGAGAGGGGGAAAATCATTGCCTTCAGTGGGAGCTGGTGTGAGACAAAAAGAAGTCTTCCCACTTGGGGCAGTTTTGAAGTTTTGAGCATAAGGAAAATGAGACATTGGATAGAGGTGGGTAGAATACAGATGTCCTAAAAACTGAGATACTCAGATAAAGAATCTTAAAATCTCACCTTGCATGTCTGTCCATATTTACCTGACCTAAACCTCAGTTTTAATGAATATTAAGCATAGGCCTGCAAGATCCTTTCTTCCCTTTCCTTCTCACAGCTGCCCCTCCCAGCCACAGCCTGGACCTCCAGAGCATCCCAGGCAGGGACCCTGAGCAGACCCTGCTCCAGCTGCTGCTCCTGTGTCTGTCCAGCTCCCAGTGCTGTGTCCCTGGGAAATGCAGACTGCAGTCAGGACCCTGCTTCCACGTGCTGCACAAACCTGAGACAAACCCTTGTTCTATTCCCGGATTTTAATCCCAGTTCTTTTTAATCTGGGTTCAGGTGACTGTTCACAGTACTAGGGGGTGGCAGTGTGAGTATCACAGCCTGAAATGAGGGCCATGTTCCAGTCACACTGAACTGTATTAATCACCCAAATGATTCTTAGGAGTAGTTCTCCAATCTCTTGTTACTCAGCCCCCAGAAATAACAATGTAACAGCATTGGTAGAATTTTTTTCTATTTTTTTTTCTTCAAACACATTAAAATGAAGCATCTTTGTATCTTCTTCCAATAAGGCAAAAGCAAATCCCAAACTGTTGACATTTTTTAAGGAAAACTGAAAATTTTTTGAATTTTACAGCTCTTATTAGTTTTCAAAAAACACACAAAAAATCTCCTAAAAATTCTCTTGTTTTTATAACCACCAGCAGCATTTTCTGGTTGTTTCTTTAACTACAAAAAAAAAAATAAAATCAAAGTTACTTGGTTCTGCTTGATTTTAACAAACAAATATTACTTTGAAATGTGACTTAGCTTCTGACAAGCAAATAAAAATTATCATTTCTATTCTGTATACACTTAGAGCTAATACTTCATAAAAGCTTCTCCTCTGATGGGGTGACAACATATATAGACTATACACAACCACAAAAGGTTTTTTTCTCTGTAATTTATGTGCCCCAGCCACACACTGAGCCCATACACTGCCGAGGAGGAGAAGGTAAATCAATCAAGGGTGATTTCCAGTGAACAGCCATATCACATCTAGCACCCATTTGCTCTTGGCTGGCTGAGAAATGAAGCAATTTAAACCTATTGGGTCACACTGAAATGGGGGCCAAAATCTTATCAATGTGCTGCACACAACGGAGCCTCATTTCATCTTCATTTCCAGAGGTCCATGGGCTGCAGCGTGTCCCTGCAGTCCATCAGTGGCTCTGGCACTGCAGCCAGCCCCTGGCTGCTCAGCTGATGCCAGAGGTGGAAAAAAAAACCAACTCTTTGGTATGAAAGGGGAGGGTCTAGATTGGAACTTTTTTGATCTGCAGAAAAAAATGTAGAGGAAAACACAATTAGTGTTCAGTTATAATGCAGATATGAAGATAAGTCTGAGAAATCCAGTATTGGGGTGGAACATGAGATGGCAAAATAAATCTTCTCCATTCACTTGCTTAATGTTTCATATAATCTTGGAAGTGTTCCACTGCCTGACCCTCATGTTTTCAGATTATTTCCACATCTGTCTCAAAGCCATACCCTCCTCAAATGGACCAAGCAGCTAGTTCCTTAGTTAAAATAATAAAAATAAAATGTAAGAGCACCCCAAGCGTGCTGCAGCTCCCCACAGCTCCTGCTCTGTGCAGAGCACCTGGAAAGGCTCAGAGCCCATCCCAAGCCTGCAGGCAGGAGTAACACACGGCATGTGTTCACCCCTGGCCTTTCCTGTTCCTTGATGCTTCATATTAAAAATGAAATTCCATACGGACTTTCCAATGGTTGCTTGGAAATTGGATGTCTGGCACCCCGGAGGGAGGAGCTGGAATTCTGCACCTGATTGCATTTCTCCCTTCTCCCCCGCAGGAGGAGTCAAAGGTTATGGTCCAGAGGAGAAAGAGTTCATCCCATGGGCAGCAGGTTCTCCTCAAGCTGAGAGGAAGCTTCTTCCCTTTAATAGTGTGGGTAGGCTCTGTGTGGATGTAAATGGATTTAGGAATCTGATCCAAAATAAACTGACACGAACAAGAAAGTTGAGGCTGACCCCAAAATAAATGGTTTTCATCCTAAACATTGGCAAGAGGAATAAAACAAAGCAAGCAGAAATAAAGAGGCAGTTCAGAGCTAAGCACAAATCTTCCTCCAAATCTCTTTTGTTTTTTAACCTGCTTAAGGAAGATTAAAAGGGCTTCTCTGAACTATAACGCTTCTAAACAGCTTTTTGAAAACTTCAAAAATAAGAATATTTTAATATCTCTTGCCATGTTGTTCTCTCCAGTGTGATGTTACCCTTCTCCCAAGGGGTCTGGGCTTGTCTGTGCCAGGGTCACACAGGATGGTTCATAGCAAAATCTCTCACCTGAATCTTCCCAAACATTTCAGAATGCCCCAGGATGCTCGGCCTTGTGATGCCTGCAGGGATGTCAACACAGGAATGGGCACAGAGACACAATGTCAGCATCAGCTATTGAACCTGGGCTACTGGAGTGTGGCCCTGCACATTATTTCAATAAATCATCTCTCCCCAATTTAGTTAGGGAGACAGAAATCTGTCCTTGTTGTTATGTGAAACAATGACAAGCAGTTAGCAGCAGTATTTGCAATTCCAAATATTTAGAAATCATGAATCAATTTTCCAAATCTTAGAAATAATGATTTTTTTTTAAAAAAGAGTATTTCAGGTTATGTCTTATTTCTGCCTTGTCAACTCTTTTGGGTGCAGTTGGTTTACTTGTGAAGTATTTCAGCAGAAATACATGGGTTTGAAGCTTGCTTTTAAAAATTACACTCAGCTTCTGACATATTCCTGTCTTCTAGATCTGAGCTTTAACAGCAAGACCAAACATTCTTGGTATATTTATACGTGCTAATAAATGCAAACTCCTTGCCAAAACCATATCCCCCACAATATGCAGAGAGCATCAGAAGTGAAAAGTAAATTAAATCTGTGACTGTTTCCTAGTTATGTACTAGAGGTTGCACAGATTTAAAGCAAGTGTGGGTTATAGCCAAATTTTGTTGCATAGGTTTCATTTACAGTAACATTGCTGTTGTCAGCTAGCCAGAAACCTCTACTCTAGCCATCAAATATCATAATTAAAAATTCAAGATAGGTAAGAAATATTTAATATTATAATAATTTTAAATTTTCTTCTGCTTTTCTGTAGGGTTTACCTTACATTTTTCCCCTCTAAGTTTTGTTTTCCTCATTTATTCGAATGGTGACAGCTAAAACTTTGAAAATGAAAGTTGAGATTCATAACAATCACCTAATGGCTGGGGCCAAGGTGGTAATGAAAGCATCAGTCATCTTGAGACCTGTAATATATTCACAGGAATTAACACAATCACTTGAGCTGGCAATGAAGGAGAGTTTGTCTTGTCATCAGGTTGCTCTGCCTGTATGTGATTTTATTTTAAGACTGTTGCTGCATTCTCAGGATGTTTAAAGACTGATAGACTTTATATAGATTTTCTTTTAAAATATGTTCTTTGTAATATATAGACAGGGTTGTTTGCAAGCAGACAGGCCCAACCCAGCTCGAGCTTGGTGTTATTAGAACATGAACAGTTTTCATCTTGGAGCTGGTTCTCACCTGGCCAAAGGATGCCCCAGCTGCCCTGTGCTGCACCCTGGGACATCTGTGTGCCACTGCCCAGCCTGCACAGACAGGCTTCAGTCCTCAGTGCAGCAGATTGCTCCAGCTCTGGTGATGGCAAAAATTAAATTCCCTTGATTTCCAATTGAAGCTGTAAAACTTTCCGGACACTGAAGACTTCACTACTTTTTCTGTATGTGAACTCCTCAGAGTTTGATGGAGTTTGCCTGCTCCAAGGAGCTGTGCCAGTGTTTTTAGGAAGGGTTTTAAAAGAGAGTATATAGCAATTGTTATCCTTAATTGACATAATATTGCAAAAATCTGTATAGCTTATTGGCCTGAGAGAGCAAACATCTTTTTGGAAGTCTCCCATTATGAAATATTCCAGCCTTTGTAATGTTCTTGTACACAGAATGCATGGAGAAAATAAGCAATAAAATACCAGATGGATTTCCTTTGAAACGTAATTACTATCCAGGTGCTATCTCCACCTTTCATAGTCAAAGATTTCCATCATTTTAATACTATTCTTTTAAGTTATAGTATCAGCATCTCCTGACCTGAGCTATGAGCCAGTGCACCACACTGGGGAAAAAAGAGAGACTTCACCTCTCAGTTCTCTTTTATCCCTGGATTTTGTCCTGAGAATGGGGATTGAGATGCCAGCTGGTGCCCACCTGGGCAGTGGCTTTCAGTGAGGGACACTCCAGGCCTGGGGAGCTGCACTGAAATTCGTTTCTTTCCACAGAGACCCAAGCAAGAACATTTCCCCCCCCCTCTTCTTTTCCTTGCAAAGAAGCAGACCAATAAAATAATAATAATAGTAAAAGGCATAACCAGTCTCCCCTCCCATTCTGACATGTTGAGTGCCAAAACGCAGATCAAGTCTGTAAGGCAAGGTGAGAATGCAGTGAAAACAGGGGCTTTATTTAAAGGGCAGAGCTGTGAAGTTTTTAACTCTTTCAGTGCTGCCGGATGTGCCTCCTCACACTGCACACAGCTGCTGAAGGCTTCCAGGGACTGTGGGTGGTGGGTGAGGAAAGGGGAAGCGGGAGTTCAGCTATGCACAATATTTCCCATAAGAAATAAAGCAACAGAGTCTCACCTCACTGCCTGTTTTTCCACATCTATTGAGACGGGAATGTATTTATATAACCCTATTAAAAGGGAACACTCAGTAGCGAACTTGGTCTTTAAATAGCTACTGTTCTGCATATTCCCGTCCCCAAACTCCTCAATTTCAGCTCACACCCACTTACATTCTTTTGACATACTCCTCAGGTTTGGGTTTTTTTGTGACTTTGGGGTCAAATCCAAAACTTATTGAAAGCAGTGGAAAGCCACTCAGTGAATTCAGTGGAATTTGGATAATACTCTTAGAGCTCAGATACCATGGTGATAAATGCAATAAATTACACAGACAAAGGTGGCCCATTTTGGGCTAGCTCTGCTTCTACAGAAACAAATTAAACTGTTGCTATTGACTGCTCCAGGAATTGGTTCTGCCCCTTCCTTGGTGGCATTTAAGCAGCTCTCAAAACAGTTTGCATACAAGGGGAATATCTTTATCTCCCATTTACCAAATGGAATAAACTGAGACACAGAGCCACAGCTAAACCTGGAAGTAAGGCAGTGCAAAAGAGCTGGAATTAGACTCAGATACCAGTCCCTGGACCACCCAGTGGAAAAAGAGTCTGTTAGCAGCTAGCAGGCTCACACTCTCCTGGTGCTCCAGATCCCAGTGGTGCCAACAGGAGTGGAGAGGGCAACCAGCATCGTCCCGTAAATGGCTGGGTGTTAATGAACTGCACAGCCCTGCAAAAGCTGTTTGTTTTTACCACCAAGATGCATTATTTCATCCTTCCCCCCCACCTCAGTGTTCATATTTTCCCTTTGACTCCTGTTATTTTGGTTCCATTTAGCAAGTACATTCTTGGGTTTTTTTTCCCCTGTGTCCCTCCAGCCACCTTAGTTTGCCTTTTTTTCCCCTTCTTTCCCTTAAAATCTTTTTTTTTTTTTTTTCTCATTCAGTGCACTAAGTGGATTTACGACCCATTTAGGCAGCTTACAGTGGCATTGCTTTTACAGTTCAGAGGCAGAAGGGCCATAAAAAGATTTACAGTTACAGCAAGAGTCTGTTGCATGGAAGTTCGAGATCCAAATTAGACAAAGGGAGCGGGGCTGTGTGAGTGGCCAGTAAAAGAAGCTTGGAAACAAAAACAAATGAAACTGCTGTTAGAGGAGGAGATTGGGGTGGGGGCAGAGAAGGAGGAGGAAAAGTTGCCTGTTAACTTCACGTTACTATTGCAACAGCTCTGTTAATTCTGTTGCATAAAGCCCTTTTTCCTCCTTTTTTCCTCTCCCGATGTTGTTGTTGGACAGATTTCCTTTGCAAACACAAATCTCAAACTGAAGAGCAGCAGCTTCACACAGTAGTTGAGATTCCAAGGCAGATATTCCCAGGATGCTGGCAGCTGTTTTTGCTGCTGCTGGGACTCCAGGATACAAACACCAGAGAACAAGCCAAGTGGAACAGGACTGGTCAGCATGGAGGCCTTCAGGTTGCATTGCATGAGGATAGCCAGGCATTTACTAGAAGCTGGGGACAGGGAAATAGATTTGATCCTCTCCCACACTAGATTTTTCCTGCTGATTTCAAAAGAAAGAGAAGACCAGATCTGTAACAAGTCGAGGTAAAAGGGAGATTTTTGCCACTGAAGGAACAGGTCTGGGCACAGAGCGAGCCCATCACTGGAGTCTGCACAAGGTTTGGGGCTGCACCTCTGGGACTCAGCCCATGGCCATCCTCCCACAGCTGGGGTTAGAACAGGAAAGCAAAGGGTCCTTTTGGGGAGCCCCAGGTGTGTGGGGCTGTGTGGGTGCAGCCTCTGGGTGCTGCTGGGAGCTGGGGGGTTTTGGGGCAGGTCAGCCGTGGTCCAGGTGCTGTGCTGGCTGTGCCATGGCCCTGCCCCAGGGCTGGCAGACCTTTCTGAGGGCTCTGAGCTTCACAGCTCAGGGAAGGGCTGTGCTGACACAGCTACAGGGCTGGGCACTGCTTGGAATGCTGCTGGAGCCAGCACATGTGGTCTGCACTTATCCACTGGGATCCCCTCCATTGGTCTTCTTGGCATTCTTTGCTTCCTTGGACCTTGTTTTTTAGTGTCTTTTCTATTTACTCACTGTGGGCTCATAGCTCTCCAGTAAAATCAGTGTTAGTGGTGGTGGAGATGCCACTGGGATCCTCTGGACAAAAAAATACTCTATAGACTTTTAATCCATGTTCTTTGCTCCCACACATTCTCACATGGATGTTAACACTCAAGTTTCTGGATTTCTGTAAGAGGAGAAAAGAAATCGTAATGCTTTCCCTAAACCATTGTAGATCTTGCTCCTCCTCCTTCAGAAGAAAAATCTCCTAATAAGAATGACCATATTTTAGAGAGTTTTGGCTAGGGCTTTTTCCTTCTAGAGGAAGAAGCAGTGAGAGAGAAGCTTTCGTCTAGACCAGAAACAACATATCACTCAGAGCCCTACTAAAATCTAACAGCTAATTGGCAATTGCCAGCTGGACATGTCCTCCCCCTTTTCCTCTACCCAGCCCTGTATCAACCCATAAGTGCAGCTGGACCCTCTCAGGCCACCCTTGGGGTGCCTGGTGCTGGTTTTGTCTCCTGCATGTTCCCAGTGCTGGGCCCAGCACCCCTGTGAGCTGACCTGGCCCAGGGATGTCCCTGTGTCCCAAACCCAGCTGGCCAGGCATGGGGACACTGATGGATTTTGGTGGAGATTTCACCAGGACACAGAACCATTCCCAGTTCTGCTGTGTCAGGGCTGTTCCTCTCCCCTCCTTTTTCAATCGCGCTCGCTCTCGCTTCTGCCTCATTCCCTTTTTTCTTCTTCAGTGAGAAGGGCCTTGAACTTCTGGCAGAGACTTGACAGATGAGAGAAAGCACTGAAAAGGAGAAAAGACTCTTTTATGAGTGATGGTTAAAATGTATTCTTGAAGTATAATTTTTTTTAAGCTGAGTATAGTCGGGTGGACAATGCAGCCATTTCCATGAAAAATTCTTAAAGTAGTAAAAGGTTTCATTTTTCAGGGGAAAAAATATTTAAAATTAATATAGTCTTTTTACAGACTTACCATTTCTGTACTTCTTGTTGATTTTTCCTATTCCCTCTTTTTACTCTTTTCATTTTTCTTTTATATTTATACAAGACATATATCTCCCAGTTATAAAGTTAAAAAAAACCAAAAAACTCAAACAACCAGTAAACCAGTAACTTTCAGACTTTATTATGATTCTATAAATTTTAAAACCAAATCAGTATTTGCAGTTTAAATCAAGCGGGTAAAAACATGAAAGCCATTATAGATCTATTTTGAAAAAATCTGCTGTTCTTTATAGAAATGAGTATATATTTCTAGGGGAAGGCTGATAGAGCATCCCTCTGTTTTTATAAGAAAACAGGAATTTGAAAGCTAAGTTTTAATGGCCATCGATATCACAGGTCAAAACAGCCAGGATCCAACACTGGCTGGGTCTGAGATCATCAGAAAAGCCAAATTAATTTTTCCCCTGTTGAAATTGTTTTGACTCCTTCCCCTTTTGTTTTACCTTCCACTCACCACCTGTTCCAGAACAGACAAAGGGTCAAGCAAGGGACTCAGCCGCCCTCCCCACAGCCTGTGTGCCCTGATGGATCCCCCTGGGGAGCAGGAGGTTCTGCCATCCCCTACAGCCCCTGCACACACATTCCCAGGGCCAATCCCACACCCCAGCACAGCTCAGGCTGCCCCAGTGAGCTGAGTACCAGAAACTACTTTTACTTACCCAAGGAGGGGCCCCCACATCCCCTCTGAGCTGTTTTGGACTCAGAGAGTGCAGTGTGCTCCGTAAACAAATGACCTGTGTTTTTTTAACTGGGTCATTATGAGCTGAGTGCTACCTCGGGCACGGGACGTGGGGAGGAAGTGGTGGGATGGGAGCAGGAGGGGACACAGCAGCAGCCTCAGACCCAGAGGACAGCGAGGAAGCAAAGTATGGATGGCTGCCAGAACAAATGCTGAGCCTTTTGGGAAACCATTCCGAGGTCTCGTGGAAAAGCCAGAGAACAAAGAGGTGCAGGAAGGCACTAATGGCACCAGACCTCCAGGACAGCCCTTGGCCATGGGCAGGTAGCTCCAGTCCCTGTGACCAGGTGGCACATGCCATCCTGCTCTGCTATCACAACTCTGCTGAGGCTGGCTGTGGACACTGAGGCCAGAGCCTCTGGACTTCTGTAGTCCAGGAGCGTGAAGTATTACAAAAATGAACGGGAAAAAAAAAAAACAAACAAGATGGTAAAAAGGAACTTGAAAATAGCAGCAACTCTCTAAGTCCCTATGTGGTCTATCTTTTGGGGCTGGAATGAGTAGCCTCATGTGGCTGAAAGTCTGTGAGGCCTCGTCAAGAGCACAATGTTGTGTTAGAGAGAGCAACATTGGGGATATTCCTGGATGTGTTTCCTCCCAGGCTGATCTCCTTGAGTTTACGGCCCTCTGGCTTGTTTATTAGATTTTGTTTTTGGGGTTTAAATCATCGTGAAGACTCCTTGTGAGAATAAAATGCCCATTTCAGCTTCTGCTCACTCAAAACTGATTCAAAAAAACCTCATCTTTTCAATCCTTGATTTCTCTAGAATTTTAATGCAATAAGTCCCCTTTTTATTCCACGAGTGACTACATTCAATGTGGGTTTTTTAGAACCTGAAGTTCCAAAGCCTGCAGGCGGCACCCAAGAGCATGGAATATGACTTCTCCAAGCTTTCTGTGTGCCTTGGCCAGATTCTTATCTCTGCCACCTTACAAAACTTTAAACGGTAGCAGAGACAAGGATCTGATCCCACATTTCAGTAAAATGAGGCTTCACTGATTTACAGCTGAAAAAAGAAATAATATCTGCCACAGTTCCTTTCATCCCAGGGATGATGGTTTGATTTTGTTGTTCAGTAGTCCATGGAAGGCTTTTTGG
>VZTT01010561.1:2567-16795 GCA_013400855.1 Buphagus erythrorhynchus | reverse complement strand
TTGAAAAATTGAAAGACATTAACTAAAGATGAAATATAACCATAAATGAAAGTATTTCTCAGGGATAAAAATTGTCTTATTTAAGCAGAATAAAAGTATCTTTATTTTTCTCTTGAAATTAAAAAGGATCTGCAATTATTTTTGGTATTCAATTACTCTAGTGAAAATACAGAATAAATTTATTGACCATTGAATGAAGTACTCTTGAGGCCATCACAAAGTGCAAGAGTCCAGTTAGCTTAAGGAAGCCCTCAAGGCCTTTCAGCTGGTGTTTGGGGGAGCATTATTGTACCATTGCACGAGCCAGGGTCTCCTAGTTACTTATCTTGATCCATGGGGCTTGAGGGTCACACAACCTTTCATGTTTCCAACAAGATTGTTTCTGGGAAGGGGAACATTTGGGACATTCTCTCCTTTGGCTTTTGATGCTTTGTTTGCTGCAGTGGGACATGGCTGGATCATGCAGTGCACATGGAGGAAGGAGCAAAGTGTTGTGTCTGCGTGAGATTCTGTCATAATTTGCTGTGCTTTGTTTTATGTTTATGACTTTCTTATTTACTGGAGTAAACAGTGTTTGATACAGAAGTTTCAGTGATGATTTCAACATTCATTTACTATTACAAATTTGGTCCCATGCTCTTGTTCTCACTGTTTTCCTACTTTCCATGATTTTTTTCATCCCATAACATGGTTACCATAGCAATTGTTCCTGCTCCTTTCAGCTTTCCCAGCTGCATTTGAGAGCATTCATTTTACAGAATGCATTCTAGTTCTCTTTAACTCTCTGGAGAGACAACAACTAAGTTAAAATCTTGATGATTAATTTACTTGTTGATATTTCATACAAATTATCACAATGGTCTCTGAGGCATGTGTATATATTATATATACATATATACATACACACACACATGATATTATGGAAAAGGGGACTTAAATGTAGAGACTTGGAACCTCCTATAGATGTCACCATACTCCATGCATTTAACTGAGAATAACTACAACTTGCTGTAAGATGTAAAAGTAGGTTTTTCTAACTGACAAAGTCGTGACAGCTAGTATGTCTTCCAGAGCAAACTGTCTTGCCTGAAAACAGGATTTCACCCTTGAGCAAACTGATCCTCATCTTGAATGAGGGAACCTGAAGTAGGTATCTAGTAGTAGGTCATTGATAGTATCAAAAGAACCTACAAATTTTTAATAGAAATGATAGTTTTTTGGCTCATTTGGGTAGATTGTGGCCTTGCTTTTATAGACCAAATCTTCTTGGAATTTCAGTAGGTTTTTTTGCTTGGCTTGAGGAACACAGAATTGAATCCTATATTAATAATTTACATTGTTCCTTTGACCTCCAGTCTAAAATCCTGAAAAAATAACTGTTCATTCGAGGAAAAAGGTGTAGCTTTGGTAAATAGCATCTTTCATCTTGGACAAAATGCATTTTAGGAGAATTATTTTTTTTTACTTAGTTACACAAAAGTATTTCAGCATAAATAAGAAGCTGACACTTTCAGAATGCTTTTCTTTCTCTCTTTTTTTTTTTTCATTTGTTTGTTTTTTAAACACAGAGGAAGGATTGAACAGCAACAATTAAAGGCTTTTCAAAACAGGTCCACACTGATGTCGCCAGTCAATCTGAGTTGTTTTTTAGAGATTTTTATTTTGCTATTAGAAACAATGATTCTCCATCTTTGTTCAACACAAATAATTGGTTTTCTTGGTTGTCTGGTCTGACTATCATCAGTTAAATGCTATTGGTTTCACACTTCTGCTGCATGAAAAGCATGCTTCTGAATCATCTGTTTTAGCTGCAACAGTCCTTTTTTCTTCTTTGGTTCTCTTTGTAATTCAGATTGTTTTTTCCATGGAAACACCACAAGATCTAAATCATCTGTAATACGATAATGAACAGTTGAAGAAGCTACAGTATGAATTTCCAAAAGATGGTCTGGTCTTGTCTTGTCTTCAGGCTCTTTGTAGAAACCATCACAGCCAAGAGTAACTTTTCCATTTGGTTAGGTAACACCTGAATCCCTTTTCAGAATGAAATGGGCTACACTGCACCAAACTTTTTTGTCACTGAGCTTAATAAGCACTGAGGCTTAGGGCCAAGGCTTTTCTGTGACTTGTTTTGAATATGAAAATCCAGAACCATGTATATTAACCAGGGTCTTGTAGTGCAAACATGTCTTCTTAGTTTGACCATTTAAATTTAAGCCTTAATATTTCGAATGCTTAAAGGAGGGAAAAAAGTGGTCGATGGTATCACAGTGGAAGAGAGCATTATTATTTGTTATGGAAATATTTTTACTAATTTTTCTGTCAAACTTTGCAAGGTGATCACAATTAAGGATTCAAAGATTTTACATTTGCTTCTATAGCAGCTGAAAATGGCCATGATCTGCTGTGGTGTTGTGGACATAGCTGCTGAGCTGATTTTTCATCTCCTTTGCAAAAAAGGCCATTTTCCTCATGAGCTGCTAATGTGCTGCAGTTGCAAATGGCCATAACCTTTCCCTGAACCCCAGCCCTGTGCAGCAGGTTGCAGAGGCCCAGAGTGGCCAGGTGACATACAGTGCCATCTGCACTGCTATACTGGTCATCTGGCCAGAGCTCTGACCTTTCTGAACATGATACAGCGAAATCTAACTCCTGAAAGCAGCTCGGAGGCAAAATCTGTTCTTCACCGTCATTTGCACTACTCAGTCACTTAATTGTCCACTGCAACTGATAAAGTAACCATTAGACTCAGGTCATGAACTACAGTTTATCATTCACATGCAATAATATACCCTGGCTAAATCATAGCAACACAGGCTTACTCAATAAAAGAGATTTAAAGTACCTGGAGCTTAGTCCTGTGCCACAAAGCAACAGCTGAAAATAGATTGTTTTGTGCAGGGAGAAGCTGCTGTGATCAGTGTGTTCTATGGTTTGCACTGTGTGCCAGATAAAGACTGATACCCCTAAACAGAACTGTAAAAAATGCTTTAGATGGACAATAAGGCCTGATTTTACTTGCAGTCTCACTGCTGTCACTCAGGGTAGCTCTGTGGTGATGCTGAGCTGCGTGGGCAGAGGGGTGATGGTGAGAGCAGCCTGAGAATGGAACTTTGGAGAAGGGACATGCTCCTGCCAAAATACATTTTCCTGTTTAGTTGTGAATGGGAAATGAAGTTATTCTAGGATCAACTTCTGACCTCTGGTTTTAGAGTTGGTATTATGGAAATGCAAGCTTCTATCAGTCTGTGAGTTATACAAATCCCTTGTCATTTTGAAAAGCCTTTCATCTGAAGATCATAGTTAGCTTCATAAACATTAATTAAGACTTGAGTGAGGTTGAGGCTACTGTCCCCATCATATAGACAGTCAATTTGAATTTAAGAGAAGTAAAAAACACCTGAATTCCTCCTATGTCTATTCTTTTCCCTCTGCTCTCCTCCCTTCTTTCTTCCAGCCTCAATCTGCCTGGCCTTCCCAGCACAGGAGCCAGATCATCCTTCAGGGCCATGGGCTGGGAATGCCAAAGAGGCTGCTGTGCAGTTCACAGGCAGCCTGGGACCTCACCAAGAGCCCAGCAGTAGCTATTTATCTACAGTGGGGAGAATCCTGTCCCTCTGCAAGTCAATCAGAGCTTTCCAGTCATTTCTGTGAGAACAAGGTCTCATCTACAGCTTCTGGGAGATCAAGGTGCACAGGCTGTCTCTGACATAGCTTTAAAAGATATATTTTATTACTACAGTGAGTGTCACACCATCTATGGAAAGCCACAACAGTGTTAATTTTTCCCAAAAGTCAGTCTTGAATTTAGTAGCACTGGAGTTCCTCCTTCTTTGCAGACTTTCAGAGAAAAGGAATTATATTAATAGAATGTATTGTCACTTTCTTTGCAAATTCTTTCCTGTGTTAGAAGCTTGCCATGAAATAAAGAATTTCAGTTAAAATAAAGAGCAATATAAAAATATAGGTAAAAAAGGGATTATTTAGTTAAATTGAAATTCTTCAGAATTACCTCATGAAACAAGGTTAAATGAATCATTTCCTGTCAAAGTGGCAGAAAAAAATTGCAATAGCAGGAAAAGAAAACACTATTTCTAGGGAATAAAAAAAAATCTCATTAAATAAGAGTAACTAAGCTTCAAAAACTTGAACTCTGAAGGGGGCTCATTCCTCATTTTCTGCTCTCCAAGGGAGAGGCTTCCCATCTCTGGCATCTGCTGTGTTGAGCAATAGAAACCTTTATAAATAAATGTCTTAAATGTAAGTTCTTTTGAAGATGTTTGTGAAGTCTTCTTCTATATGATGATTTTGGCAAATTCTTCTGTGTGTGTATATACATACACATGGTTGCCCAGAGACTGAAAGGCAGGTTAAGCCTTCAGAGGAATCAATTATATATGACTGAAAATTCTCATAATTTGGGATCTTCATTAATTGATATTTATTGAAAATAATAAAAAAAAATCTTCTATTTTAGTCTGGAACTTCTATCATTAATCTTGTATCTCTTTTGCAAAATATATTTCTAAGAGTTATTTTTGTACTGCTACCAGAATCTAAGAAAAGCCGAAGTGACTTTTGGCACCCTGTGAGCTACCTGACCAGGAATTTTGTGTTGAGATCCCCTTCTGTTAAGGCTATGCTGTGTAAAACAGCAGATCATAGAGACTCACAAGCATACATTTAACTTCATGAACTGCTGTTTGCAATATTGGACACTGATTGGAAATGTATTGTAAGAATCAGTGAGATGCAAGATTTTTTAAGGCCTCTTCAGAGATAATTTGCATGTCCTTCAGATGAAACTTTTTATAAGCATTCTTCACATGAATATATGGCACCATCAGATTTTTGTTTATAAATTAATTCTAGATTCTTTTCTGAAAATTTCTGTTATCTCCTTATTGTTCTGTTAATCTAATCTATTAATCATATTACTCTATATGATCACAGGGAATTTTAGATTCTTTCATAGGACATAGTGAAAAGGACAGCTTGATCTCCCACAGCAAAATTCTTTCTTTAAGGGAAAAAGAAGTAAAAAAACACACAGGCAAATCTTAAAAAACAATCTCAGACATGGTTAGCTTGTTAACTTCCTTAAAAGTGAGCATGTCTTCCAAATTACTGATCATTTAATTATCTTCCAAATCGTTGATAATTTCTTTATATATCAAATTGAGCAAGATGGAACAAGTTTCTTCGTGAAGTGTCGAGAGACCATGCTAATAAGTTTCTCCCTCATGATGCAGAGTTATGACCAAATATTTGGCATTTTACTTTGTTCTACATGGAATTCAACTAAATTCAGCAAGAAATATACCTGGGAATGAAATATAGGTACTTTATGTTTTTAAGACAGCAGATGAGAAGATGGAGGTGATTGAAATGTGGCCAAGGAGCAAAGTAGATTCAGCAGAGAGACCTTGCCAAATATAAAAAAGACAGAAATTTAAATTTGTATTTTTCCTCACATCAAAGCAGTAACAAAGCTTAAAATGTTTTGTTTTTCTACAATTTCAGGTAAATGAATTAATTTCTTTACATCTTTTTATCAATGCTTGAGTAACAGCATGTGATTGTTTTCTTTTCATGTGTGCTCTAAAAAGTAAAGCCTTATGTCTACGTATTCATCAGTGCAGCACAAATAATGCAGGAACTTCATCTTCTCTATGTGAGACATAGTTAGAAAACAAGACAATGTGCTAGAACAAATAGGCAAGTCTGTGCAAGAGTGATTTATTTGTAGTCTTTCTGCACATAATTCTTTAAAATACTTAACTACTTAAACTTTTGACCGTAGGCATTTTATTCACCGTATAGAAGCCTGTATCAACCCAGAAGATTATTTTTTTGTTCAACAGCCTCTCTGGAAGTTGCTCAATTTTGTTTCCATGTCAGGCATCTCTGGGTAAAATCATTACTCTTCATTGTGTAAATTAAGCTGTGACTCTCACAGACAGAGCATCCAACATGATGGGGCTGTGCCCAGGCTGGGTAATTCATGGAGAGGGTTAAAAAATCAGAATCAAATGCTGGCTGTGAGTTAAAGAGAATAGGGGATAAGAGCTTAGGCTTAACCTATAGGGGGACCTAAGGAATAAAGCAAACCAGAGTCCAGTGTGGGGAAGAAAGGAAAAAAAGCAAAAAGGCTAAAAGAGATCAGGCCTAATGAGCCTTTCGAGGAAAATGGGAGACTGGAGCCTCAGAACGAAACAGTGGCCCAGCAAAGCAAGGATAAAATGGATCAGCCACAATGTCACCAAATTGATCCTGAGTTCAAAAACCATCAAATCAACGTATACAATAAAATAAATTAAAAAAGAAGTTCAAACAGTGTCAGGTTTCTTAAAGCTCACTTGCTGACATCAAACATAATAAGAAAAAGACCTGTTTGTAACATAATGTGACTCCTTTCTAAACAGACCCTTTGAAATGTATGTACTGGTTGGTCATTTTCTATTGTATAGTTCTTGCATCACATATTTATACGTCTGGCAGAATTTTTATATGATATGAAAAAGAGAAAAAATCATGGAAGAATTAGAGAGATAGATTTAGACTATAGGAGTTTTATCCTGCTGTGTTAAGGTGCCATGCTACCATCTAGACTGATGGCTTGAGAAATGAGCCAGAGAGGGCAACACAGGGAAATTCTGGAGTGCAAATTGAACCAAATACATTCTGTGTATAAACACACAGTAAATAGCTATAGCAAATGCACACTAAAGGAGCAGAAGGTATTAATTCCTATCAAGAGCATTTCTAATGTACCTATTACTCTAATGTGTAAGTGACAAACAAGACAAAGAAAAGACCCTGTGTGTCAAAGCCTATATATCTCTTCATGACGTAAAGAGGTGGTGCTACCCATATTTAGCAGGTTTTATTTAGGCACCTACGCACCTCTGACTTGGTAGACTTATTTTTGATAAGTGGTGCTTAAAAGTGTTGGTATGAAGCATAAGTAGCTAATGCAAATATGTTACCGACCCCTACCAGAGCCAGCAATTATGTAAATTTTCAAAGCCTTCATCTTTTATAATTAGATGTGGCTGGCTTAGAGTTAAGGACTTCCACTGCTGTCCAGCTCAGTCCTTATTCCAGTATTACACCAGAAATTATATATTTGAAATCAGAGGAATATTATATTCTTTACTATGATTTAAGATATAGCTCAGAATAGTTGAAAGACCTTTAGTAATTAATTTCTTGTTTGCTATGCTTGAAAGATGAATTAAAGCATGGAAACACTTGGTGAATAACATCTTGTAACTGATTATAATTAAAAGTACTTTAAATTTCTTCTAAGTGTATGAAATGCTAATTACTTTTCACAAAATCCAGAATGCAAGTTTTCTTAGCTTAGTTAAAGGAGAAAAGCACAGGTTTTTGTGCAAGGCTAGAAATCTCTGTATATGTAAATCCTAGTGATATTCCTCATTAGAATGATGCTTTCCTTATAGGTCAGTTATTGTTGGAGAGCTTCAGGGGCTGATCCAAAGTACACTGAAGCAAACAGAGAGATTATGGTGATTTCAGATTGATTTGGATCAGGCCCTAAAGGGCTCCTCAGGCTACAGGGACAAAAGCACAGTGTATATCACCTCATACAAATTTCATGGTCTTAAACGTGATGGGTTTTTCTCAGAACTTGGTATCTATTGTTTAGGTACCCCTGTGTCCTTGTGTACCTGTCTTTGTATATTTGTGATTTGCTGTGAGAAGCAGAGGCTCTGGTGGATCTGATACTGTCTCTGGGTGGCATTAAGTAGAAATAAGTATTGGTGGTATCTCCAGTATACAGATACTGTGTGAGGCTGATTGCCACTTATCAGTTGCCAAACCATTTGCAGCAACAGAGTGTTGGAGTACTCAGACCCCTCTGGAGAAACTGACACTTGGGGCAGAGTGGCAGCACCTCACTGCAACGCTGCACGCCTGGACTTAGAGCTGTCTCCCAGGGCTGCCCTCGGCCTCTCTTCTCACCTGGCCACCCACAGGGCTAGGATATATTTTATGAGACCAGAGGAATTCCCTTGAGTTAGTCACTCAAATGGCGGGAACAGAAGAGGGAAAAAATCCTCTTTGATATTTCCACTGCTTTACCCTTTCATCTAGTCATTATTGCCTCTGCAGAGTGTGAAATCCTGCCATTCAGGCTCAGTCATGATTTATGCCCATTTTGTAGTGGTTTAAATAACTCCTGCAGGTGCAAGACAGTGAAGAATCAGGCCACTGGGATGCACTAGGCACAAGGGTGTACTTACTGCCTTCTGCAGCAATGGGATTGTGAAGAACACCATAATGACTCTTTACATTCAATCCCAGCTGCACTTAAGTGTGTACGTGTATGAAGCAGCTTCAGAAGTGTATAGCAAAGAGCTTGGAAAGATAAAGAATAATTCAGAAAACTTCTCTAGGTTAATATGCTAAAACTTGCTAGATATACCCTCACATAAAGAAAGTGCTTTTTAGAAAACCTCAGTGAAATGCGGGGTGGATGTGGTAGAAAGTTGTTCACCTCAGACACCGCAGTAGAGGTGAAGGGGTACATGCTTACAGTCACAGCAAAGTAGGCAGGTGTGGGCACATCTTTTCTTCCAGCTTTAGGGGAGAAGTCAATATATTAAATCCTGGGGTTGGTGCACAGGCAGTTAGGATCTGAATAATTTTTGTTATATTCCTAGGCAGCAGGTTTATTTTCACTGTGTTATTTGACACTGATTTTCCTATTCCAAAGGCACCTATGTCTGAACAGGTACAATCTCTGGTTTGCACTAACCTAACCACAGGTAGGTTTAGTAGTTTAGGGATTCATTTATTCCATTGATGCATGTATTGCACTTGTCCTTTCAATAAAGAGAGAACTTCAGTTTCCTGCACCACCAATGTAACACCATGAACAGCAAATGTGATTAAAAATAAAGCAATGTAACAAAATTAGAGGTGAACCACAGCTATGTGTTCAAAAAGGGAAAAAATAGGATTAATAACTGATGCAGTGAGAGAGGTGAAGCATGCTTGCAGAGGATAGAAGTAGCAAATGTTATAGATGGTACTATATACTGTGAATGAAAATTAAAAGCCTTGGAGACTGGGTTCAGAAGCTTATCAGAAGTTACCTTGGCCTATTTGATTGAGAATTTAGGCTGGTGATTTCCAAAAACTGGATTTCCTTGTGAGATCTTTAGTAGTTTCTCATCTGGGTCAGATTAAAGGACAAGAACAGCTCTGCTGGCACTACAGTGTTACTGCTTGCTAGCCTGGTTAAAACTAGGAGGTACACAGATATTAGAAACATATAGACAAAACACTCAAATAAAGCCAGATTTTGCATGCTTTAGAACAGTGCTGCATACAGTATAATCACTTCAAGTGCACAAAGAAAATCCACACACACTCTTTTATCGTTTTACTGGTTCCTAAATGGGTCAGGCAGAGGCCCATTTTCATGGAAAGCTCCATGCCTTAAAAAGCATGTGGCCAAAGTTAGGTATCTAAATTCATAAAACCTAAATAAGTTTTGGTATTTTTATATATGTACGTTGGGAGGGGTTTTTGGCATCAAGGCACTCGGAATGCTCCCAGGAAACACTCAGCACCTCTGCAAGCAAGCAAATTAAATAACTGGGTTTTAAATACATCAAATTTCAAGTGATTGGCAGGTGTGTGGCATTGATCTCTTTTCTGCTGTGCATTTTTGTTACAGAAAGGATACATATTTCTCAGTTGTCACCTGTATTATAAAGTAGTGGGCTCTCAAACCTTGTCCTCTAAACAGCCTCAAAGGACAGTGATAAGAATTCAACTGACCACTGGCTGACACATTGAAAGGAATTCTACAAATCTGGGCTTGTCACTTGAGCCAACATCACTTTGATGATGTTGCCAGAGTAATTTAGGGAAAAAGAATATTCACATTGCCTATGATTTAATTTAAAATAAAAAAAAGCCAATCTTTTGGGAACCTTGAGTTCAGCAATAGCTCTTGCAGGACAGTGGCAGCAGAGCAGCAGGCAGCTGGTATTAACACTTGAAGGCATGGGGATAATTTTGGGGTTAGAGAGATGGAGATGTGGCTGCAGCGGAGCCAGAGCTTTGCCACCAGCCTCTCCCTGCTGGGGATAGATACGGTCTGGACACAAGATGGCACCAGGGACCAGCCTCTCAGGCAGGCCTACCAAACCTTTTGCCTCACGGCCTGCAGCAAGCACAGTGTTACAAATCTGTTCTTTCCTTCGAGTTACCAAAAATAGTTGGTGAAACATATTTTCAGATGAACAAAATTTCTGTCTCAGTGATACTGCCGGCCCTGGTCGTGCTTGTGAGCACACTCTGCGGAGAAGGGCTCCTCGTTTTACACCACGACACTGCCTCTTCTTCTAAAGAAATGCTCTCAGAGGAAGTCCTGCATCTTGCAGCCTCTTTCAACACCAATGTGAGAGCCCTTCCTTTTGCTCTAAACCACAAATCTTTAAGATATCCTTTTTTTAATCTTACAGACTTCCTAGCAAAACAGCAACATTAATTAGCTTTTTTTGTGCCTAAAATTGAGGCTAGGATGTCTGATTTCCAGTGCAGAGACTGGGAGTGTATTTTGCTTAAATATGTGCTGTAATGATTGTAATACTTACAAATGTGAGATTACACAACAGTGTATGATAAGACCTCACTGTAAAAATAATTTCTCTTTTTGTTACTGCCTTTTAGAAATGAAATTAACTTAGAATGGAAATTTGAATGTTCTAGCACAAAGGGCACACGTATTTTTTTAGAAGCTTTGCTCATAATCACTGCTCTGTGGAAAAAAAATAATGCACTAGGAAAAAAATGGATACGGTTCAACTTCTTAGGTGTTGAAATTCACTTCAGAAAGGGTAGTGAAAATCCATAGTTTCCCTAACTAATTTCTTCTATGTGAATGGCTGTTGGAAACACTGACAAGGGAATGTAAACAAGAAGGATCACAGTTTAAAAATGGTCCTTCATTAGTCCCTGGCCTGCAGTCCAGGTGTGTTTGGAATCCCCACTTAGCTGTCTGGCAGTGTAACCTTGCTGCAGGGCTGTGCGTTCCACAGCAATCACACAATTAAGTAGCAATGACTGGCAACACTATTGCTCAATTAGTCTCATATAGTATGTCAAGCTAGAAGATATTTCACAAATAGATCTTTCAGAGATACTTGCCTTAGCAAATTCACTTTAAGGCTAGGCAGCGTAAAGAGTACTTTTAACTGAAACACATTATACTATAGCATCCAATTTTGTTTTTCTGGTGGCTAAAAGCAATGGGTCAAAATCTGTGAGTTACACTGATAAAGACCATAAAAGTCGGTACATTTGGACAGATAAGACTGAGAGAGGCACTGAGCCCTGTCTCACAGTCAGTGTTTATAATAATCTGCAGACGCGGACCATGCAAGAAGGACTATCACCCTACTAGCAGCTTGTCACGAATTGTCATTTGAAATGATAACATAACTGTGCGCATGTACCATCATGAGGTGGCCTGAAGCCAGAGCCTCAAGCAGCCAGATGAGCTGTTAAAGGGAGGTGATGTCTTCCAAGTCTGAGCAGGTGGAAACAAGATACACATCTCACTCTCCCTAGCCCATAAACATGCTACTGCTTTTCTAGGTGCCCTTTAGGGGTCTACACTTGGGATGAAAAAAGACTTGGCTGTTCTGTCCTGAGTGTCAGACTGCTGGGAGATTACAGGTTGCCATGATCTGAGCAACCACATGGCAAATTCACAAGGCATTCATGCAGCTCTGCTGGTAGACCAAAGATGTCCTGTGGCAGCGAAACAGAGCTGGGCTGGTGCAGTGACCCTTTGCTGGGACCAGGTTCCTCTCTGCCCTAATGTGCTGGCTCACTGCAGCTCTTTATTTCAATATCTTTGATATCCTTCTCATTTATGCTTAAAATCTGGAGAGGTTGCAAGAGCAGATTGGGAACCTAGCACATCTTCAATTTTTTTAGGTAAAATAAGTATGAGAGATGATTGTCCCAATTTTCTGAGAAGGTATACGAAGTACATTTAGGACACTCTTTTCTGGGAAACAACAGGAAGCATTGCCCAACTCTGTCATTCACCATCCTACTAAGATGTTATAACTTTGCCATAACACCATGGCAGACTCAAACTCGTTCCCTTCTGCCACCTGCTGACTATTGTCTTTCATCCCCTCAGTCCTTGCTCTTTACCATTGTGTGTGCTTCCTCCCCAAGGGCTGACAGTGGATTCCTTTCTGCAAATGTCTCCTCCAATCTGTGTTGGAAGCAACACAAGAGCTCTCTGTGCAGTGGTCTTGGCTCGGGGACTATCTGGGCAAGTTCTGAGCCAAGTCTGTCCTTGGCTGTGGGCTTGGGTTTATTTTTAGGCAAGCCTGTCAAGATGACTGCTGTGTACTGAAACTAGTTCTATGTGCAGCACCTTGCTGCATTTTGGACTTTGTAGTTCTGGGGAAGAGCTGATCAGGACTAGTTGCTCCATTTTAACAGAAACAGGATTTTGGAGAGTCATGGTGAGTACATAGAGACAGTTAGTTGGAAGGCTGCAGTTGAGTAAGGGCTGTGCCAGAATATATGGAAAAAAAACAAAAGGAAAACTTATCACAGAAAAAAGAGTTATAAATTAGCAGTTGTGAAGACACATTTAAGAAGGAAAAAACCACTGTTTATTATAGCCAGTGAGAGGGAAAATCTAATCAGGATGGATTACTTGGTGAGAGAACTTCAGATAAATACGGCATTTGGGAAAACTAATTAGGTAATAAATTAAGAGATTGTATAATAGCAAATCAGGGCAAATATTCCTGTTGTCAGAATTACCAATGAATAATATCCTAATAGAGGTTTTAAATCTTTCCTCAGTATATACATTTTCTAGCACATATTTTCTAAATATACAGTCATATGATATCTATTTCTCTAATGTCTGTAAATTATGCCTTCATACATTTGAAGACCCTTTGGTAATCTAACAGGACTGAGTTTAATGTGCAGGGGAGTCTGAACTCCAATTTGCTAACTTTAGTGAGATCAGAATTCCAGTTATAATATGTTGTTAACCTGCTTTTATGCATATGATGTAAAGAAACTTTCTATACTTGGGAAAAGAGAGGTGTCATAACTTGTTCATTGAACCCACCTAAATCTTCCTCATTTACTCCTCAAATATTTTGCGTGTGCTGTGCTCTGTACATAATATAAATATAAAATCTGCACTTATATGAAGGAGAAGAATACCTAAGTAGAAATTACTTAAAGTACATGCCAGCTCTATTTAAAATACATTTACATTGATCTTGTGTGTTCACCAAATGACAGAAAAGTGGGGTCCAGAGCATGTAATTTACCCATTTCCTTACTTTTACCAGTCTGACCTAATGGTCTTTTCAAAAACAAAGCACTTGAATTTGGTTTCTGGTAATCAAACTTTTTTGGACTCATTAAATGGTGGTTCACATACCAGTCACTGCTTGCCCATTAGGTTTGCCAGCCTTTATCAATGTTATCTCATGCCTTTGGATAGGACCTAAAAATGGCCTGTGCCTTATTAGTAATACTATACACTTTAATGTTACACCTCAGATCCATGATGAATTAAATATATACAGGAGTCAGTGAAACAATGGACATATGCCAAATTCACCAGTGTTTTTGTCCTGAGTGGCATTTAAATCTATTCACACAGAGCAGACTGCATAACTCAGCCATGCTGAGGGATCTACAAGTTGGCTGAGCCAGTAGCCAAATAAGGGATGGGGGGTTTATGTCATGTATGTTTTTACACGATCGATTGAGCTCTGAGTACTTGATTAATCACTTTGACTTATAAACTGGAGACAAGGGAAAGTCACATGAGTTAGAGATAAATGCCACTACACCCCCAAGACAACATGCAGGAGCCCTGTCTAGCTGAGAAACAGTCCCAGAGGAGGTCAGAGTCCCTTGAAAAGCCCTTAGGAATGTCTAAAAATATAATGCCTAAGAACACTCTTTCACACTAAGAAAATAGAGAATGTCTTTTGGGTACAAGTACTCTTGTACCTAGCAGAAACCTGCAGCCCTTTTTCTGTAAGAGGTGTGCTTCATTAGAGCTGTGAAGAGGTACATCTGACTGTGGTAGGACTTATTCATAGCTCATCCATTTAAATTTTTTCTTTTCACCTTCATCTTTGCTCCCCTTGTTTCCTGACCACAGCATTTGGTCAGAGATG
>VZTT01010559.1:3807-16068 GCA_013400855.1 Buphagus erythrorhynchus | reverse complement strand
AAGGGAATATTCAACCCCCAACACCGTCCTTTTCCCATGTGTAGAGAAGCTAGCAAAGCCCTGTTTCCTGCAAGTATGTACTCTTTATGCCTCCAGCTCTTAATTTAGTTCTGAATAGTGTCTAGTCTTCTTTGTACACCACCTTTATTGATCATCCAGTCTAGAGGCTACACATTGCACATGTAACACTAGCCAGGTGGCTTAATGAACCTAGAGCAGGTAGAAAGCATGACAACTGAAATCTAGCTGCTTCAATTTTAGTAGATCATCAAATCACTTATCCTTCTACCTAATTTCTGGTTTTCAAGAAATGTACCAAAATATAATTGTATTTGATATTTCCACATGTCTGTCAAGGCAGACTGGCTTGGACAAGCTCAAAAGTTATTAATGGGAGGCATAGGCAAGTTACTGTAAGAGCTTCATTTCCTCAGAAAATCAGGTTAAAACTTCTCTGATAATGGATTAGATTCTTTGCCCTATCCAAAGAGCACTTAAGATAAGCCTTGGACACAGACTTCAAAACAATTCAAGATAAAGGAGTCAAAGAAGGTTTTAACCTGCATGATGACTGCCAAGACGTATTTGTTGAAGGCAAAATTTTGGCAGGAGTATAGCAAATATCTCTTATATTTGGCTGTGCTTTTATATCTGCAGCAGGAAGATGGTGTATTTTTAGAATTGCTATGGTGATTGCATATCAGTTGATAATCTCTTGCAATCTAGAGGTCTTGATTATTAAGTTCAGACCAATGAAAATGGTGTTAGGCACATTCTGTTCTAGTAGTTCTGACATAGAAAGATATCTGGCTCCAAAAATAAGTAAAACTGACATTTTGATATGATAAAACCTCGTGTTTAAAAGGGAGATGATGCTGAAATTGAATAATTTAAAACTGTAATTCCATTCTTAATTAGTTTCTTATGGAAAAGTTAAGCACTTCCCAGCAGAAGGCACAGTTAACCACTTCAGTGTCATAAAAATGCCATAAATAACTAAGAATTTATCAAGAATAAAACAATGCAGCTTGAACAACAGTTTTGCAAGGATTGGAATTTTAACCTGCAGCCCGGTGTCTCCATAGTAATATCAAGAAAGAAGAATTGAAATTCAAGTTTATTTTTACTCTATACACCACAGCTTTTGTCACAAACCTCCTAAAAATGAATTGTGCATATTTCATCATCTTGTTTCTCTGTAGACAGATGGATATATCTGAAAGGCTCAAATTTTCAAAAATAGCTCATGATTTTTGAATATCCAGTTCTCTTTTGTATTTTGGGAGTTGTACACCCAGACAGCCTTGTCACATGGATAGATTAGGTCCAGTTTTCAAAGAACTTCAACAGTATCTATTGATGCACACGGGCAGCTCTATATATCTTGAAGTCACACAGAGGTGTCACTGAGGTGCCTAAATGTGTTTTAGAAACCTACATCAGGATGTTGAGTTGTGGGATTTTGAGAAAGAATTAGGTTTACAAATCTTGTCTTTTGTGAGAATTCAAAGCTTTTAAAGAAACCAGTCCTGTGCTAGTACGTTTGATCACCTGCAGTGTACCAGCCCTGTTCACAAAGAAAGAGGAAATAAGTTTTATTTGCTTTTTAAAAGTAAGAAAGTATTTCCCTAATTTAATTGGATTTAAATGTTGAAATGGTACACGAAAGTAGGACTTCAGTTGCTTCTCTGATCCTTGAGACCCCCCACCTCAACCTTCAGTACCAAATGGGAGATGAAAAAATAGAGGGCTACATGTTTAGCACAGTGAAGAATGAATTCTGAAGCAGCTGCTTCCATTCTTTCAGACTTTATCTGCATTAGCAGCAAGCCAGTGTTCTGGAATTGTGTGCAGCTGGCCAGAATCCGTACATGGGTTCTACAGAGAGAGTTTTTTAGATTCTTTATATTGATGTGAGGTTTGCCTTTTCAGTTCTGGAAAGAATATAGGAAGTTGTCTTTCCTAGATAGCTTTTGTCTTAAAAGCATATTTTCTCCTTAAGCACTTATACAATATTCCTAAAAGCATAGTTGTTTCTGGTGTACAATCTCAGAGCTGTGCACCTGAAGACTTTATTGTTTCTGATACAAAATATGTTTCATTGCAATTCTTTATTCTGTAGTTGTCTACTGTGTTTATGTTTACCCCAGATATTTTTGTCATAGGGCATAAGTGGCTCTCAAGTGAAACTGCTCATAGAGTCAGAGTCTATGGCAAGTTATTGACAGAGAGATTTCCTGAGCCCCACTCACAATATTATTCTTATAATTGTTTTGGAATTCCAGAATTCTGTGCTACATGCAGAAATTTCAGCAGGAAGTACTACAGATGCTGTAAAATTTACACCATTTGAATCTGGAAGGTGCATTGCATTAGTATGCCTAAAATAGAAATGAAGCAGTTGGTTTAAGGTCCCTGTTGACAGAGTGCTGCTGGCTGAGAAGATCACCACCCCTATTCAGTTTTCTGCTGCCCCTGCTGCATGAGGCTGTGGTACCCACAGCACAGGATGGACAGTGCAGGACCTATTGGCATTCAGAACCAAATGCTGCCACACAACCACCATCAACACATTTTACCACAGGCTGCTTGGCTACAAACTGAGGCAGCTGAGAAGCAGAACTAATAGACTTCTACTTCTTCTGCTGGGTGGGATATGTTCTTCCTGGCAGAGATGTAAATGCACAGTTGAGAGCAGTAAGTCTTCACATAGTTTGGATAAATCTGAAAAGTACTGCGAGTCAAAGGTGCAATACTGCCTCAGTAGCTTAATAAAATGTATCTTGCCAGCCCTTGGCCGTAGCAGAATTCAGTTGCAGACTAGGAAACAGTGATGTTAATTCTTTTACAGGAAAGCAATTCGTTCAGATAACTTTCCTAGCCTAAGTTGTTAGGTTTAATTTCATTCTGTATCTTTAGTCAGAATAACCTTTTTCTCATAATCCTGTCTAGACCCTTCCATGCAGCCAGGAGCAGAATTGATACTACCTGTGATCTAGATAGGAGATTTGCCTTCAAGACCAGCCTCTTTTCCTGTAGCAAATGCTTTCTGTTATACAGCAAACCACATTTAAATTTGTAGTTTGACAGCAACAGAAATGCTAGAAGCCCCGTGGTTTCATTTACAAAAACTGGTATAACTTCTCTCCATTACATATCTTTGGCAACTGCCTGTGATGTACTGTTGTGTGCCTGGAGACATTCTTACCTAAGACAGGAACAGAATTCAGTGACTGTTTTATTTTGTAATTTATATAAATTTATGTATTTTGCTTGTAAAATGATGCAGAGGGTAAGATTTAGGAGAAAAGTGTAAGACCTTACAGATTTCATATTATAATAAAACAAAATTTCAAACTCCTACAGTTTAAGTCTTTGTAATCCAGCAGACAAATACAAAAAAAGACTGCTTGGAAAGGTAACTGCAAAAATTACATAGTGTGCATGCCAATGGAGAAAAAGAGTAAAGATATAACCTCAAGTATGTAGTTAAAAGTAGCAGGATTATGTTTGAAAGAGTTGAATATTAAGAGCAACACTTTGACAGAAATGAGTTATCAGTGTTATTGCTTGCAATAAACAGGCAATGAAGCAATGTTTTAAGAGAAATACCTGCAGATGGACATTTTTGAAGCTAGACAAGACAGAAATACAAACACCAATTGGGAGCAATTATTCTGCATGGGAGGTGAAGTAGGTGAGGTGAACAGGGTGAGGTGATAAAATAAAAAATGTAAGAAATAGAAAAGACTTATAAATAAAGTCCTTCTGTATCTTTGGGGATGAAAAGTGTTACAGGAACATAAGGCACTGGTATTTACTTTTTTAACAGATGGACCAAAGAAACCATCAAAAGATGACACATATAAATCTTCAAATGAACAAGGATAGAAAATGTGGGGGCTTTTTTCTTCTTCCCCTTTCTTTTTTTTTTTTTTTTTAATTGAAGCAAACTGAACTAGGCTAATTGATGCTATTCAGAGACAGTACAGGGGATTGATACCTCACAGTACCAAGGTATAGAAGACAGCATGAACTTTATGAAAGTAGCGAGGAGAGGCTCAGGAAACTCTGGTCCCCAATGGGAAATTACTGAGTCTTAAAAAAAAAAGTGCAAGAGGATACAATATTTAAATTATGATTGACCTTAATATATAAAGTTGTTGACCCATAATTTGCAGGTGACTTAGTGCATAGGTGAAGCTGTAGCATATTGTTCAGTCTTTCTCAGTTTTCAGTGTTTTGCTTCATATTAAGGATTCAAAATGTAGATACACACATGGGCCAGACAAGGGTCTGTTCTACCTCATATTTGAAAAACATTCTATCTTCTGTCTTACGTGCTACAGGTAATCTGAACCAAGGGGATGTGAGAATTCTGTGTCTATTGGAATGTTGGTGTTGGAGATGCAATACACAATAAAAAAATTAAGTGCTGAAGGGCATGGTGTGTTGGAAAAGCATAACTCCTGCATCTCCCAACAACAGAAAACTACATTAAGGGACCACACATGCCACACAGCTCCCTACAGTGACATCCTGATATCCTGAGAGACTTTCAGATAGTATCAGGGACTTTCAAATATTGTGAGCCTTCTCAGACCTAGCTCATCAATATAGACAGGCACGTTACCTGATAATTAAGAATAGATTGTGAATCCTGCCATTGTTGGCAACACTGTGTCTGGAATCCTTTTTTTATGAGCTCTTCCTTGCAGGGGGACTATTTATTTATTACAACCTGCCTCTCACAAAGCTGTGGCAGTTTGACAGAATAGGACACTAACTGAGAAAAAGTAGCTCTTTACTGCTTTATGTCAATGTTTGCAGTAATCTGCTTCAGCCAACACCAATAATTTGCCATTATTCTGCACTAATTTAGGTATCTGTAGACAAACATTTAAGGAAAAATCCATTGAGGTAATTTTCCAAGACATCAAATAAGTTAAAGATCCAGGAACAGAAGGCAGCCTAATTTCACTTATAATACACCAGGTGTCTTTGGACTTGTTATCTACTATATAGTTACAACAATACCACTAACAATAATATCACTATGCTAGACATAGAGAGAAATATTTCCTTTAATGATGTCTCTTAACAATATTCCATGTTCTCCTAGGTTTGCACCATTCCATCCCAGCCTCCACAGCCTACTGTTGTTCCAAAGCCAGTTCAATCTGTCATACATGTTCCATTGCAACCAAGCTGCCCGGGCCGAGGCAAGATGGCAAAGCTCATCAATCCAGAAGAAATGACATCCAGGGATTATTACTTTGATTCCTATGCTCACTTTGGAATTCATGAGGTAATCTTTATTTTTGTTTCAGCAATTGTTAAATAACTAAGAATATAATAATAATGATAATAATAATAATTACTCTTTTACTTACTTATCTGTATTCCACTTGCTCATGATTATATTCCTCTGCCTTTCCTCAGGCAATTGTGTAGTCTGGTTAAGTGCCAAAGATATCACCCACTTCCCTAGAGACTTGTACTCAAAACCTTTGTCCCACTTAGATTCTTAGGTAGCTGTGTGTGCAGTGGTGAATTTCACAAGTGCATCAATGCAGTGCATTTATGAGGGCTGCAAACCAGCTCAGCCACAGCCAGGGGCATTCCCTTATTGCTACGTTGGGGATTTTGTTCTCTTGCGAGTTTGAGCACAGACATCAGCAGAACAGCTACTCAGCTGACATGAGAAGCCAAGCAGTTCCTTGACTCCTGGCATGTTACTTGAATGCACAGGCAGCATTGATGGGAACATTAATTGCCTCCATTAAATACACTCCTGGAAATAATTTGAAATACTTCAGATGGACCATTTACTATCAAAATGTTGACTGTAGACAAGTCCTAAAGAAGTCACTGATACCTTGTGCTTGCTGATATTTTTGTGACACAAGAGGATGAGATCTTTAAGAGCAGGATGCAAAAAATGTGAAATGACTCAGTGCAGTCCTCACAAACAGCATAACAAACAGTATCTATTTCCATTACTCTGGTAATTGTTTGTGGGGTATAAACATAAAAGATTTCTGTCTGCCAATAACATCTTGCCAGTGTAGCATTCAGAAATTGAGTCCAGGAATGGAAGAAGACAGAGAAACAATTGAGTGGGAAGGAGACATAGAAGAAATTTTGAGGACACATCAGAGACCTTAAATCAAATGGATCTCCTGATAGAAGGATACAGCCGTGGAGGTCTCAGGGAGTGCAGAGAGCTTCTTGCTGAGGCTGGAAAGTTGGAGGTTTCCTCCTTCCTGCAGGAGGTGTGTGCTGGTAAAGGATCTGTGTCAACAAGTAAAGGAGCTGCTAGAGGAGGCTGGAAGACTTTGAAGCATCAGGGGCCTGAGGAAGAGACTGACTGACTGACTGACTGGAGATCTGCAACTNGCCAAAACCTCCTCCACCAGCACATGCAGAAGGCAAGGGAGCCAATAATGCAGGAGAATGGAAGGTTCCAACAGCAGGACCTGCAGGAGGAAGAGACCGACTGGATTATCTCTGAGAGCCTAAAACCCCAACTGTACTGAAAGGAGAGGCAGTCAGAGTCTGTACTTACCAGGTTTGGAAGTGAGGACTCCTCTGATGGTGAAGGCTGGAAACTTGTCACTTCTGGGAATAGGAGGGAGGCTGTTGCAGATCTCTGGCTACAGAATAGGATCAGTGTCTTCATTGCAGCTGAGGGGAAATTCTGAAAGTGCTTTCAGTAGCAATGAAGTTATCTGNGGGCAGCTCCTAGGATGATGATCAACAGCAAGGTGTGCCAGGTGGATTTTTGCCTCAATTCTAACAGCACAAACAAGGACTTGAGGAGAAGTGTTACCATGGGTCCACAATTGCTTGTGCAGCTGGTGTCAGTGACAAGTTTTTGGTTTTTATATCTATGGGACCCTCTTTGAGGATTGAGGCCTGCTAGGAAGAGATGGAATCCACCTGAAAAAACAGGCCAAAGGGCATCAGTATTGACTCCTGGGGAGATACCACTAGTGACTGGCCAGCAGATGGACTTTGTGCTGCTCATTACAACATTTTCACAGCAGCAGTTCAGGTCAGTTCGCAGCCCACTGCACTGACCATTTATGTGGTCCATAGTTCACCCATTTTTCAATGAGGATGTTATGGGGAAAAATGTTGAAAATTTTGCAAAAAAGCAAGATAAAAAACATCCACTGCTCTTCCCTCATCCAGAAAGCCCATTATTTCGCCATAGAAAGATACCAAGTGCTCAGTCATCTCCAAATCCATGCTGAACACTCCCAGTCACCTTCTTGTTCTTAATATGTGTGGAAACAGTTTCCATGAGGGTGTACTCACACTTTTCCAGTGGTGATGGATTGCTCTTTGCCTGATATCAAATCATGCTTTATGATAAAAGTAGCCTTTTATTCATCTGCAGTTACTGAGATGCATAGTGTCCTGCAAAGACAGGTAAGTAAGCAGCTGATACATGTAACAATCCAGTTCATGATTGCCTCAGCCTGCTGGGCAGTGAACGGATCCTTTTCATCTTGAAATTGAAAAACTCGTTTGTCTTCTTGCTTGAACTACAAAATTAGACAATAGTATAAGCAAACCTTCAGCCTTCTAGACATAACTGAAGCACTTTCAGAAAGCTAAAGTCTGTGGTGAATGGTCTACACTTCTCTTAAAACTGGCACCTGGGTCTTGAGCTGGGTCCTCTTTATTGATACAGTTTGACTGACAGATATACAAGAGAAAGCAGGGTATGGATGGAATTAAATGCATGCCCTGCTGCTATCAGTGCACCAGAAATCAGCACCTAACAATGGTAACTCAAACTAGTGACATAGTTTTCTAGGTCATATATTAATACATAATCTTCTGGAAACTGATCAGATAAATGAGTGGACAGAAGAGCAGTGAGGGAGGACCTTACAATTCAGAATTTCTAAGTTCTGCTATGGACTTCTGCCTCACACTTAGTAAGGCTGTCAAGCCTGCTCTCTTATAATGTCTTATGGAACAATTTCTTTTCTGTTCAAAGAGGAACCTCAGAAGGTCCCTTCACTGACCCTCTGGGTTGTGCATGATTTAGGAGGAAAGGAATGCTTGGATTTCTGTGTGACTTCTGTCTATTCCCAGGGCAATGCTGTGGTTAGATTAGATTCTGGTTGTTGATTGTAACAGCGAAATAATAGCAAAATAAAATCATTCAAGGGACATCATGCTGCTTCTTAATAATTCAGCTCTAAGTAGCTGGCTGTGATGTGTGCAGCCCAAAGTACCTGAGAAATCCTTCATGTTGTGTATTAATAATGCCTAAATGACAGAAAGGGAATGCACTCAGCAGCAGTGTGGAATGCATATAAACATTTCAAATAGTGACACAATACTTTTATTTTCATCACAGGAAATGTTAAAAGATGAAGTGCGCACATTAACCTATAGAAACTCAATGTATCATAATAAACATGTTTTTAAAGATAAGATTGTCCTCGATGTTGGAAGTGGCACAGGAATCCTCTCTATGTTTGCTGCAAAGGCAGGAGCCAAGAAGGTATATGGGGTAAGAAGGCTTTCTCTCACATTTTGAATTTGTTTGTACATTTTGCCTGGGAATTTGGTTTCGTGATTTACCTTTTCTTACTTGTCTTGGTTTGAAGTTCTACTGTCCAAGCTCATCTGTGGCTTGGTTTATAGTGACTTCAGTGGAGTTCTGTTGTATTCTATGACTTGCACTACTGTGCCTTTTCCAAATTGGGATGTAAATGACTTTTTATATGTGGAACCTTTGGTGATCTGGTACATAATTCACATTTCTTCTTGGCTGAAAAAAAAATGTTAAAGAGACTCACTCCTGCTCAGAGGGGTTAAGTGATCTATCTTGCTTTTTAAATTTTCAAGGTCTGCAACTTTGTAGTCTTGGAAACAAATTTCCTTAATACACTTTCTCCTGCATATTATAACTCAGCAAATTGTGCAAAAAAGCATGTGCATGTTTTCTGTGCCAACAATAACACTTTTCAGAGGCAGAAGGAAATTATTACCTTAAATACATTGAACTTTAGGAGCATGAATGTGCTGTTCTCTTGCAGAGAAATCATTACGGAGAGCATAGATTTGCTTACTAAAACTATATTCAAACTTATTTGTACTGACTCTAAAATGACAAATGCACTTTCATTTTCATTGGACTTCTGTTTGCCCTGAAGACACACAGCAACATAGAAAAGGGGAAATAGATCCTATTTCTCAGTGTACTTCAACAAAATTGTTTACTAAAACTTAATTGGGTACATCTGTGCATTTGAAGACTGATGTCACTAAGTACCTAAACCGTGTGTCTTCATTAATGGTAATGATACATGAAATGCCATTTCAATTCTCAGGCTTATATTTTCAAAATCCAGTGTTACTTCTGAATATTTAATTTGAATATCAGACTAGAGCATGAAACTATAGATAGCTGAAATCAAAAGGTGCTGGAAAAAGTTTTGGAGTTTAAGCCTGAGACTGGCTGCTAGAATCTATTTTCTTGTAAACCAGTATCACTTATTATTTATTACCTCAAAGCCTCAGGGAGGATAAAACCACAGCTTTCTTTAATGCAGAAATGCAGGTCTCATGCAAAGATGTTGCAGTGCTCTAGAAGTATAAGCATATACAAAATGATGATGCTGTGCTCCCACCTTCCTATCTCTCAGATCCCTGGCCATATGGTCTTCCTCCCTCCCTTGTGCTGGCACTGGTGCTTATCTGGTCCTACAGTGAGCCAGCTCACTGGCAGAAAATTCACCAAGTAAAAGAAAAGTAAATACTTTCCCACATGTTTGTTATTGTGGGGTTTTTTTGTGTGTGTGTTTGGGTTTTTGGGTTTTGTATTTTTCCCCTTTGGATTTCTTTAGAGTTCAAGCTTTACCTCAGGCCTTTCTAAAGCTCAGTGGCACACCAGTGCCAGCTCACCATCACGGCTCAGGGACTGTTCATCGCTGAAGCTGGTGGGTGTGCTATCCATGGAATTCAGCTCTCAGAGGAACTCCCTTAGGTGTGAAACTCTTTGGCTACAGCTAAAGAATTTCAACCTTCTTGTCAGATGAGCTGTCTCACTGTGAACCCTGTACACAGCAAGCTGCAGAGTGGATTTGTGTTAGACAAGCAGCCATTTCAGAGATCTAGCAGTGGCAATCTTATAGTCAAATTGAGAATTTATGGTCATATTTGCCATTGGAAACAGTGTTCCATTTAAAAAGCAAACATTTGCCATGAGTTATTACATAGAGCTGCGATGTTCAGTTTCTTCTCTACAATTAAATGTGATTTTTCAAATAGCATGATGTGGAAACTGTTGACAAATGTAGCGTGTTGGTTTTTCAACTACAGAAATCACTCTCCTGTTACTCACGCTTTCCCTCTTTGGGTTCAATTTCATCCACTACTCTGTCTGGTTCTTCCTATCCCTTCTTATTCATTGTCAGAACTTATTCCTTGCCACTACCTAAGCCAACTGCTAGAATTATCTCTGGGTCTTCAAGAGATGTAAATCATAGAATCATTAATTTAAAGCTGTATCAAGTTGGCCAAGGACATGTCCAGTCCAATTTGGAAAATCTGCAAGTATAGAGACTCTAAATACTCTCTCAGCAGTGATTCCAGGCCTTCAATCAGCAGGAATTTCCCTTGCCACAGCTCATGATTACCGACTTTTGTCTTGTCCCTGTGCATTTCAGAAAACTGTTTGACTTTACTTTCATTGCAAGCCCTTTTGGGATACTTTTATATTGCAATTGGATTGGGGGAGATATCTTTGCAACCTGAACAGAACCACCCCTCTCATTTTCTGTCCTTTCTTCACCTGGTCTGAGCCCTAACCCTTGTGGGAGGGTACCAATGTGCCATGCAGTGATACTCATCTGAGGGAGGAGCTGTTGTAAGAAATGTAGAGATAGAATTGGCACATAGCTGTCAGTGCTTGGGAGGGGTCAGTGAGGCATATAAAAAATACATAAAACATCCCTTGAAGCCTTGGTTCATCTGCTGCATTTAGTCATACAAAATTCAGGGCAGTCACTGCAATAGAACTATCTGAATTCTGTGGTGTTTTCAGACAAACAAGACAGTGCAGGGAAGAAGGAGTTAAACAGACACAGAAAATGAAGGCTGATGTTAGATGTCAGCTGCTTTGTATAAAAAGGTGGTGATGAGAACACAGCCCATGGGAAATCTGGGAATCTTGTGACTGTTTCAGAAAGAGACCACAGTAAAAGAGGAAACATTTGCAGCAGAAGATTGAAGACTGAGAAGTAAAATGAAAGCTGAGGTGAATATACACACACAGAAGCAGATACAGCTGAAGGAATTCGAGGGCCATGCTATGACCACTATCATTTAATATCTTCATTAAGGACAACAGATAATGGGATTGAGTTCACCCTCAGCAAGTTTGTGGATGATGCAAAACTGCTTTGTGCAGATGATATACTTGAGGGAAAATACCCCTCACAAAGGAATCTTGTCAGGCTTGAGGAGGTGGCCTTTGTGAACTTCATGATTTTCAACATGGCCAAGAACAGGATCCTTCACTTAAATCAGAGCAATCCTTTGAAGATCTCTTCAAGCCCAAACCATCCTATGATTCTGTAATTATAAACTCAAGTGCAGACTTATTTTATTGGAACATGTACTTTTCACAAAATCCAAATGCTTTGCAAAATAGGACAGATTTGAGAAGATCACTGACTTGAAAGAAGACTGAGAAAAAAACCTGACAATACCGATTTTTCCTCTATTTCTTCACCTACAGAGTTCAGTTTTCTTTTTTCTGAAATTACTTACTTTTTAAAATAAAATTCAACCACAGTATATTGTCCAAGTCAAAATGCAGACGAACAGCTTCAGCCACCCTAAAACAAGTTTATTTTCTGAAATATGCATTCCTTCATGAAACATTTAAGTGTTGGGGTTTTTTATTCTTTTGCTTCTTTGCATCTGGAGCAGATATTTGGAAACCTGTTGTCATTCATGAGAGAGAACTTTTTATTTCTTTGCACCTTGTTCTTTAGAAAGTTTGGAAAGTAACCAGCGAACACCTACATATGCCCTCTTTATTTAAAAACCATCCAAAATGGGCAATGGAATTGAAAATACCAGACAGATGTAAATAAAGAAGGGGAAATTAGTATAATGGCAGTAACTATAGACAGGGCATACAGTCTATGCAGTTTACAGTAAGGGAAGAACCTGGATGGAGCAAAATGACAGCCCTCACCCCAAAGGATTTCTTCCCTGAACTCT
>VZTT01010554.1:0-10284 GCA_013400855.1 Buphagus erythrorhynchus | reverse complement strand
CCTGGAGGAGCTGCTAAAAGGGAAGGTTTAGGGGTTTCCCACTCTGAGCATCAGTGGTGGCAGGGGGACAGTGGTCCCCAGGTGTGGGCTGACTCCTCCTCTCCTCCTGCCTGCGTGGGGACTCACGTGGCTGAGCTGGGTAGGGGAAAGGTGGCAGGCAGTGATTTCAGGAAAACTGCAAACAACAACATCAACGAAAGCAATCAAAGCATGTGTGCCTGGCTGCTGAATTCTAAGAGAAATAGCTGCATTTTCAAACATACAGGAGTGACTGTAACTTCCTCTCCATCCTCTGCCTGCATTAACTTAAGAGACAACCGAGTGCTTAAAGGTTACGTTGCAGGCAATGACTGTTCTGTAAAGGGCTTCTCATCTCTAAGAGAGATAGGTTTTCTTTTATTGAACATCAGGCAGAGTGGATGAAACCTGATAAAAACCACAGAGTGATAGCTTTTTTCTCCCCCCCTTTTGCAGTGAGGAATAATAACCAGCAAAATAAAAAGGCAGTTGCCTTACTGTATGTCTGTTTTAAGCAACAGCCTTGTGTGGCAGGGAATGTAGCTTAGGTAGATGCCTAATTAGAAAGATTTTGTAGGAAGACCTCTGAATCATCAGATCTGAACCTCTCTCAGCACCATCACCATTTCTTCCCCCATTATTTCTAGCCTCACCTACTTATGCAGGAAAGAGTTTTCAGTAGTTGGAGCACCATGTGTGGAGTTTATATGACAAAATTGTCCCCAGGATCATTAGGGATGGGTGGGCAGCACGGTTTGGAGGGGTGGTTTCCTCCAGATCCTGGGAGTCCATGAGTCACTTTGGGTTGTGTTACCTTCCTGTCAACAGCAAAAGGTGCTCTGGGATTTTTGTGGCTCCTCCCAGAAAAGATTTGTGGCTCAAAAAAATTGTAATAACAGCCTCCTACATGGGGAAGATGATTTTCCCTCATGCCAAATCCAAGGTGGTAGGCTGTGAATCAAGCCTCTCTGTGGCTGTAGTTGGTTGTTTCAGAGCAGTCTTGAGTGATGAGGTTTGAATAATTTCTAGTTTGCTTGTTTTTGCTATTTTTAAGTGAGTGTTTTTAATTACTTGGTGAGCAGAGCCAGAAGTATAACCCATGCTGGAAATCCAGCTGAGAGGAGCAAGAGAAAGAACTCAAGGAGGATAAACCCATGGCTCTGACATGGAGGGACCTTTCCAGCAGCTTTTCCCCTCCACTGTCTCCACCTGACATCCTCTCAGGAGATCCCTTCCCCATCTAGCCTGGGCACCTGGCAGAGAAACCCCCTCCCAGCAGCCCATGAGTGCTTTCCTTGGGAGACATCAAGGACTTCCATCCTCTGGGGCTGTCCCCAGACTTCCCTCTGTGTTTTCCTAAGCACAGGGCATTGTTTGGTGGCCATCCAGCTTGTGAATGGGCTCAGCAGACTCCCAGGGTGTCTTTTGGCTGTCCCTCCTGGGATGCACATGGGCTCCTGATGATGTTTATTGTCTGTACATGGAGCAGACCACACGCGTGGCTTCAGCATGGCCAAGACACAGCCCTCAAGAGCTGAGCATCCCCGGGTAACCCCAGCCTGCTCCTGGTTCCTGCAGTGGCTGAGGGGTGAGGATGCAATGAGCACATAAAAAAGTTCTCTCAGACCCTCCAAGACAGGATTTGGCCACAACCATGAGCATCTGGTGCTTGTATCCACTGTAGAAGGATAAGACCCTGATCTCCAGAGCTGTCAGCCCTAATTTTACCAGCAATGTGAAATTTAATTAAAATTCACATTATTTCTTTTCCAGAATGCTGTTTGTTTGTCTGTCCCCCTCCTTTCTTTGAAAGCTGCACGACATATGAGGCAACCCCGCTGCGTGTGCTGAGAAAGCATGTCCAGTCCTCCATGTGTCACAGTTTCCCACACAAATATGGAGACTATTAGGCAGAAGTTATTAAATGTCATTATTAATACACTGGAATGTGATGGGAGGGGATTTATTTTATGCCAGAGCCTTGCACGTATGCTCCCACCATGACAGGAGGAAGGGGAAAGGGGAATTGCCCCCAGCAGGTACCAGACCCATGGGGCTGATGGGGTGCCAGGCTGGTGGGGTGCCAGGTCTGTGGGAAGTGCTTGGTGAAGCCTGCTTGGCTTTTTCCTGGGCACCTGGCTGTGGGGAAGTCTGAGAACAAAACCACCACCACACGCTGGTTCTGGGATTTCTGTCTTGTCCACTGAAAAAGAAAAAAAAGAAAGAAACAAAGAAGGAAGGAAAGAGAAGTTTCTTCAGATAGAGCACTAAACATCTGATTCAGAGAGAAATGAGCAATGGAAAGAACTGCTTTGTTCAAGTCCTGTAGACAATCCTTCCCCCTGGGCAGGATTGTCCCTTGCCTATTGTCTCACACACACTCTGCTGTCCTGGCTACGTCTGGCCGAGCTGCTTTCCTTTCTCCAGCATCAGAAGGGCTCTGCCCTCACATCCTGCTGGGGTTTTTCCTCATCCCTTTTTCTTTGAGATGCTCTCCCTGCCAGGTCCCAACCCACATTTGGCTGTGGCTGGGGAGCACGTCTGGAGATAATATTTCTCATCCAAGTGACTTTGGCTTTCTCCCCACTGTGGCTCCCCCAGTTTGCTCCTCCAGCCTGGTTGTAGGGCATGAGCAGGGATGATCTCAGACCCTCCACCTGCTCTTGTCACCAGCATCCCTCTGCATCCATGCAGGACATCCTTTTCTCTCCCTCCTTCCCAGGGGACGAGTTTCAACCTCTCAAAGACAAACACTTTCCCTCTCCTTGTTCTTCATTGTTTTCTGTGCAATGAAATACAATTTCTCTCCTAAACGAGGCTACAGGCAGTTTATTAACTTCACTAATTAACCCATAATCAGCGTTGTGCTCTCCTCTAATCACACCCTTGGTTCATGGAGTGCAGCCTTGCTATAGCACATGTATTTATAAAGGGGAAAAAAACAGTGTGTGACATCCCACAAGCTGTCTTTGCAGGGATCAGTCAGTTCTCTCAGGCATGTGGTGTGATCTCTCTGGGGCAGGGAACAGGAGGCTCAGGTGACTCCAAGGGGTGACAGGAGCTCTGGAGCACGGGTTCAGTGGCCACTGAGGTCACTAATGGCTGGTTGTCACTGCTGGTCAGCAGTGGTTTGGAAAGCCTTGAGGTTGGAGGAGAAGCAGACTAGGATGTCTTGTAATCTCCATCTCTGCTTAAGCAGGACTATTCCCCAGGGGATAATTTTTTTCCTGATGTTTCCAGCTGGGTTTTCCTGTCCATCCAGCAGTGATCTTTCTGTGAATGTGTCCCAGATCTGCTGAAAACAAAACATCTTGGGGAATGCACCAGTGCTTTTTAATTTACTACCTTTTTTTTTTTTAACTATATTTTATTTACTATTTTTTTTATTACCTTTACTACACCAGGTACCACCTTGTCCAGCACCTGCCTTTTGCCCTTCCCATCATTGTGGCTGGATGCTCAGTTCTCCACTCTAGCCAAGTAAAATGGAGTTAGCTTTTTTAACGTTTCCTTGTAAATCAGATTTCTGATTATTGCTGCTGCCCTCTGAACTCTCTCCAAATCGTCACTCTATTCCTGGTACTGAGCTACACCGACCATGAAGAGACAATGTTTGAAAACATCCTCAACCCGGGTGGCCATCTAATGAGACAGCATATAAAAATATCGTTACATGGTGAGCTGAAGGCATTGTGCAGCTCTGTAATCATTTTCAAGATGGTAAAATCATTCTGCAAGGACAGCCTGTCTCCACTCTGATAAAATCAGGGCCAGAAAGGCAGTCCAGCTTGGAGGAACAAATTGCAGAGGTTTTTGGGTTTTTTTCTTGTTTTTTTTCTTTTTTTCCCCAAGGATTTATTTTTAAGTAAGGGAGCTGTCACAAAGTGGGACAGATGTTGAGAAGAAGTGCAATCAAAGTGGTGGTGTCTTAACCACATGGAAAGTGGATGGTTTCATCCTCTGCTCCCCCTTTGGTTCCCTGGCTGTCCCTGCAGTGCCCTGACACATCATGTCCCAGGTGTCCCCTGCCACCCCAGGCTGCCAGTGCTTTCTCTGAGCCTTTTTGGACCCACAGCTGAAGCCACTCTCTGCTTCGTCTCCTGCAGCAAGTGAGTCCTTCCCACATCTCTACTTTGCTGTGAGGCTGCTCTTGTGTATCCAGTCTGCTCTCCCTCTCCATATCTGAAAGGCTTGCTGTTGTGAAGGGAGATGAAGAAAATTAATCGGGCCAAGAAGACACGAGAAGAGCCAGGTGAGGAGGCTACAGCTGTGCTACAGGTGAGGCTAGCTTGGTGTTCACCAGTTTGCCCATCACTGGGGCACCTGGCTCCACAAAAGAGCCCCCAGTGCCCTTCCACCTTCCAGTCCCATGAGCATCCTGGATTTTTCTTCTCTTCTCACCCACTATCTTCCTTGCCTTGTGCATTGCTGTCTTGTTAACTGGGGAAAGGTGAATTTAATTACAGACTAATGAAACGCATTTCCTGAAAAGCTGCAGTCTGAGTTAAGAGAGGGTATTTCTCTTTACAGATCCTCTTGGCATTGGTGTTTTTTTTTGTTCCTCTCTCTTTTGCATGGTAAACATGGATTGCATAAATCCTTGGCATGTTCATGGGGCGCTCAGAACACTGTCCTGACTTGCCATTGTTCAGGTTAATTTATGCTGGGTTAGACCTCACCCTTTGGAAAGGGTCCAGAGTCCTGGTGATGTAAATCTTCCTGATTTATGTCTCCCCCTCTCAAGACAAAAAAAAACAAAAAACAAAAAGAAAACAAAACCAAATCAAAAACTGAATTTAAGGAGTCCCAAAGGCAAGAGAATTCGGGATGGTTTGCACCAATCACTTGCTCCTGGCAAGGAAGTTTGGGATGATTTGGGGTTGGTAAGCACAGACCTTTCATCTGTTTGTAGAAAGAAGGAAAATTAAATCTCATGGCCTGTTTGTGAAAGGAAATTGCCCAGAATAGCTCTGACAGAATAAGCTATTCCACAATAGCTCCCCATGCGGACACTCAAACCACTTTGTTCCAGGCTAATTAGTGTGCTTCCAAGCGGAGTAATTATTCTGGAAGGGAAATCTCTCTTCTCCCACAGAGTGTCTACATGGAGGTAACTATTTGGGAATGACACAAGTGGGCCATCTGAAACCACAGCAGCTCTACAGAGCAGTGTTCCCTCTTGGAGACTTCTGGGCTTGGGAAGGTCCCACCATTTGTGGGTGGGATGTTTGGGGGGTTTGGAGAAGGGCTGGGGAAGCAGGGAACAGTGTGAATGTATCTGGCTGGTCACCCAGGTCAGGTGGGCTTGGTTGGATTTCTCCCATGCTTACAGGCTCCAGAAGAGGCAGTGATTCAGAAATAAGAAAGGATTGCACCAATGCTGTTATTTCATTTAGTCCTCTTTTACTCCACTGTTTTACGACCATGCTATTAAATGTTTGCTCTGAGGGCTTTTTATCTTCTCTCAGATCAACACACTTGTTTTTTCTGAAAGCATTCTTTTTTTTTCTCACCTACTTTGCTACTGACTCACTGGAGAGCCCAGATTTAGTCTGAACGTTTCTCAGGAGACTGCCTGGTGTCTCACGTGGCTCGTTCCCCACAATTCACAGAGAAATTCCTTTAATGAAAGATGAAGACGTGTGTGAGCAGGGAGTTGCACCCAGAGGGGCAGCAGCTTAGCCAAAGCACTGGGCTGGTTTTGAGCTCCTGGAGATGGCTCTGCCCTTCTCCACACTGCTTGCACCAGGCTCAGTGGAGGCTGACTCAGGTTACACTTGAGGTCAAGTCTCTCTCTTTCTTTCTTTCACAATAAACCAGTACGAGCATCTGCATCTCTTGGAGCAAACCTCCACTTGCCTGGTTGCTCTTTGAGTTCCTCTTGACAAAATACTCGTGATAAAAGTGCAGCAAAAATAACAGAGGAGATCCTAGGATCCATCTGCATCCAATCCAGGATCCTGGAGATGTTTTATAATCTGCTTGTATTCAGGGCTTGATAGATATGGTTCAGCCCAAAGAATCCTTGCAGCTGTAGTTTTGTCTTGGGGCTGTGGAGAGTCTCAGCTCAATCTCTTGCTCTTCACACATTGTTTGGGAGAAAGGAGGCAAAGTCCTGCACTGTTTTTCTGGCATTTATAGTCCTTTACTGCTTGGGTTACTTTTCCTGCAATGCTTAGCCCTGAGCTTGGGGGGACCTGGTATTTGGAGAGGCAGAAAGAGGGGCTAGGAGGGTTGAATGACTCACACTGGATCTCTTCCTCCTGGATAAAGTTCAAAACAACTTCATAAGCATTTTAGTGTTAGAGAGATTCTCCACAGCCACAAACCCTGGCATGGACTGTAATTACACATGATCTGCCCACTCAGGAAAATTGATACTCACATGGTCCACTGGGCCTGTGCCCTTTCAAAATGCAGATCAGCCATTCCCCGTGGGACAGAGCACTAAATGAAAACGGATGGGAACATTTTTTTCATTAATGATAACTTCTGTCTCCTTAAACTCAGACTCCACAGGGTCCCAGAGAGACTCTGGGGGCATGTGATGAGAAATAAAGTGAGTCTCTGGTATCTGGCTGGGATGTGTCCCTGTTTGAAAGAATCTGGAGTGGACTCACAAGCCACTGAGGAGCTCAGGGGTTCCAGGGGACTGCAGGGGACTCAGTAGTGCTGAGTCTTATGGGTCTCCAGAGTGGAGGAAGCATTGAAAGAAGGATGGAGACAGCATGGATGGATAAGGGCAATGACTGACCCTTGAGCTGGCAAGCTCAGGAGAGGAAATTATTGCTGTAGAGAACTAGTTCTGTCCTTACTAAATCTCCTGGGTCCTTTGATCTAGCACGGCTCCTGCAGACCATGCACTCTGGTCCTGGGATCCCTCCTTTACCTTGTCCCTGCCTCTCTTCAACCAGGAAAGAAAACACAACTGGAGAAAGCAGTGCCTGAAAGAATTAAGAGAGCAGGCTGATAAGAATTAGAGGCTGATTAGTAGCAGAACTGGTCTTTGTGACCCACAAGTCCCCAGCCAGACCCATGTCTCTATAGGGCTTGGGCAGGGCACATCCCAGAACTGCAGCAAGGAGAGGGAAAGTGTTCCATGGAAAAGCAGTGCAGTTTTGCCAGGAGGCAGCAAAGGAGCCTGGGGAGCATCTCCTGCCCCCAGCCCAGTCCTGGCCCTGCCACACCAGCCCCAGAGAGGCAGGAGAGACTGAGGGAGGGATGGAGGGAGTGGCAGCACTGGGGGATCCTCCGTTTCCCTCCGTCGAGGGGGAGAGGTAAAGCAATTGCTGCCAGTGAAGATCAGTCTGACACCTCTTCAGTACCTGCAGTGACTGATATCTCCTTATTCTGAGAGATTAATTATCTGAAAATAGCTGTGCACCACCGACTACCAGATCTTGTCTCTGCAGAGGAGTCCTCTCCCCTTCCAGCAGCAGGCTGGAGCAGGGAGCAATTGGGGGATTCCTTTGAGGTGCCCCAACCTCCCCAGCCTGGTGCTTTCTGCACCCACCAAACCCAGCCAAACACCAAAACCAGCTCCCAAAAAGACAGCACAGGGAGCAGTGTGGCTGGGGCAAGGCAGTGGTGACAGCTAAGGAGCAAAAATTCGGTTTGAAGGAGAAGGGGGGCTTTGCAGTTGCACATTTTGGTGATTGCATCAGGGTTTATAAACTGCATCCTGGGGCTCCCACATCTGTGGCAGGAGCAGGGCATCCCACAGCCACAACGTCCTGGCAGAGCCTCACTGAAGCACTGGCTCCTCGGGGAGCCCACGTCTGGCAATTTATCTCCCAGACATCTTCTGTGTCTCTGTATCTTCCTTCTGAGCTGATCCCTTGCTCCAGCCAAGATTTTTTTCTCCTCCTGAATTATATTTCATCAGTTGAATCTGGAGAGATGAGCTGTGTGGAAATTTTGCAGATCTGCCTGATTTCTGCCACTTTATCCAAGCTTCACCCACTTCAAAGGGTGCAAATGCAAATATTGACAAGTTCAATAAAAAGACCCATCTAGCAGGTAAACAGCTTAACAGGCTGTCTAATGAAGGGGTGCAGGGAAGATACTTGAAGGGAAAATCAGCATTTTTAACCTAGTTTTACATGCTGGCCTCTTTCCTAAACCCTGAATAAAACTGAAATATGGGCACATGGAGTGGTTAGCCCTTCCCAGCCCCCAGTGGGGGAAGTAGCTTTCCCCTTGGGGCTGGAAAGCCAAAATCCCCTGTGTTTACTGAGCTCAGCACTTTCCATGGAGTAGCATCACAGTGGTAACATCCCAGGTCCCCCAACTGCCCCATGACTTGGCTGTGCAGCCCTGCCTGCAGCCATCTCTGCTCACTGGTACCCGATATCTTAATTCAGCCCTTCCTTAATGACATTTGCAAAGATTTCCACTGGTGCAGCAGGATGCTGGCCGCAGTTTCCACCATGTTCCCAGCCCATGGATGTGCTCCCCTTGTCCTGGATCGATGTCCAAATCGGAACTGGTGCTGTTTGATCTGCTCATTGCGATGCAGGGGAGGGGAGTGAGTCCAGGGAATGAGCCTCTTTGGAATTAAACCTCTCTAATGTGATTACAAATGGCTGTTAACCCTCATATCAATGTGAAGGAATGGTGTCTAGGGGTGGTGGGGGAGAGCAAGACATGAAAGCACCTTCTCTCTCTGTGCTAAATGAAAACAAGGGGTGCTTGTTACCAGGAATAATTAGGCTTCCCCAGCTCCCTCACCGTGGGTTAGGATAGTTGTTTCACATTTGAAAAGTGCTTTGAAGAAGAGAAACATGCTATAGGTGCTGCCAGTACCAGCACCATTGCTTCCTGTGCTGTTTTGCTCAGGTGAGAGGATTGGAGCTATGGGACATCTTCCACCCAAGGATTTCACTGCCCATCTCCTCTGTCGAGCATATGCACAGAGTGTAAATATTATTATTGTGGCATTTTGGCAAATGGAGAAACAGGGATGCAGAGCATGTGAGCTGCTGAACATCTCTCACAGGGTTGGGATTAGGAGGGAAGAGTCCTATTCCACATGCTGTTGTGATCTCCACCTGGAAGACACTTGGACTTGAAGACACTGGTGTTTGGCATGCACTGACTGACAGTGCTGCTGTAGGGGCACAAGGTTCTCTTCTAGCCAAGTTTAAAACCTGGCTTTTTAAAAAAACCTCCATGTGTTTTTGTAAAATATTGTCTGGATCAGTAGCTTTTCAGTCTGAAGGACCCAGGAGAGACCTGACTGCTCAGCTCTGGCTGTGTGTCTCTCCTTCACACCAAGTCAAGCCTCAAGCTCACTCACCTCCTCCTCCAGCATCCCTCTAAGCCTTAGGAGGAACTGGAGATAAGACAGGTGGTGGGGATGTTTCACCCCAACAGAGTCCCTGGTCTGGATCAGAGGAGCCTGGAGTTAAAATTTGTTGGAGACACTATCTCCACAGGGCTGCCCAGTGCCAGGAGTGGGAAGTCTCCCTGGATGCCAAGCTGAACATCACACAGCAGACTCTGATGAAAATTAATTTCCCCCCAACCTTCCCATTTTGTCTTCACAGCAGAAACATGAGGCAGACTGTACAGAAAAGAAGAGAGCTGTACCAGAACAAGTTTGGCTTGGCTCCCACTGCCAGTTTTGTTCCCTCCATCAACAGTCAACGAGGACAGGAGCATCTGCTTCATTCAGAAGGGCTCTTAAGCATCATCTCTGCACCCCAGCACAGAAGCCATAAGACCTTTCCCCCAAAACTGTTATCAGTGCATAACTCTTTGGCCAGAGAGTTCCTGCAAAACCCCTTCTAGCCTTAATTTCTACAAAACTCCATGACATTGTTGGCATGGTCAGGGGCAGAGGGAACCATGGTCTCCTGAGCTGAAATGAGGATATGTGCAATGCCCAGGGGTGTCTCCAAGGAAGATGAGCAGAGGGTGGGAAGGCACCTCCCCAGGGTGGGCCATGGAGGGTGGGGACAGCAGAGGCACAGGACATTCTCAGAGCACAGACAGTAAGAGCCTTGTCCATGCTTCTCCCTTCTTCTCTGTGACAGCTTGACAACCTAACAGGAAAAATGAAGTCAGTGAAGGGAGAAATGCTATCAGGAGCCCTGTGCTAAGAGGGCAGACAGGCCAGATTGGAGGAAAATGAGAAGCTGTCCGGACTAATGCAATCATTTATCACATAATCTTGCTCAGCAGTTGGGTGGGGAGCCTGGCAGTGCCTGGCACTCAGAGGAGCCTCTCTTGGCCCCTGGTACCCTGCTCCAGCTGGTGAGGGCT
>VZTT01010553.1:133496-205669 GCA_013400855.1 Buphagus erythrorhynchus | reverse complement strand
TCATTTATTCTTTGGAGGATGAATTGCATGTTGTGCATATAGCCTCAAATTAGGTGTTGTTGTATGGAGTTGTATGTCCAGGAATGATTTCATTGGTGTTGCAAGAAAGAACTAAAAAAGCTTTTAAATCCAAATTCCATCACCCCAGTAATGTAGAGAGAGGCTGAAAATATTCCTAATGCTCATTTTTTTTCTCAGTAATTGCACTTCTGTCATTATTTAGCATTCCTTTGTGCAGTGTTTTATGCTAGTGACATTTTATTAAGTGTGTCAAATGCTTTTATGTGTACTGAGATGAAAGTATAAGGGAAAAACATTATATTTACCAGTTGCCTGGAGAAATCTCTTCTGTATTTACTGGAAGCTACCATGGCTGTAAAGTTGTCAGTGTTTCCTTATATAAAATCCTGAACCACAGCTCCTGCTGTCCTTATAAAAATGCACCATAACTTTAATCTTGGCTTCTGAAGTCTCCTTAACTCCCTAATAAAATCCATTCTGAATAAATAGGAGTCAGGAGATTGAGCCATCTTTGGCTTCCTCCTGCTGGTTTGGAATGCTTGGGAGGCACCTGGTATTTGAAATAAGGAGCCCTTTGAGAGCTGATTAGGAACATCTGAAGCCCTTTGGGTTCATTTCTTTTTTTATTAATTTTGAAAGTGGTTTTGCTTCAGCATCTCTGTGTGGCTTGGGAGCTGTGTTGGAGGTGTTGGGAAACCCTCCCAGCAGTGTTACCTGTGAACAGGAGAACCTTGGGTTATGTGAGAGGTTGAAACAGGATTGGGAAGGTTTGTGCTTGGACATTCTTAATTCCTTAACTGGCATTGATAAGTGAGGCAGGGCAGTTACAGCGTGGTCAGTACTGCAGGGAGTGTTCCTTGTGTCAGCCCAGCACAGCAGGAGCAAGGAGATCATGGACAGGATCCAGAGGAGGCCATGGAGATGCTCCAAGGGCTGGAGCCCCTCTGGAGCCAGGCTGGGACACCTGGGGGTGCTCACCTGGAGAGGAGAAGGCTCCAGGGAGAGCTCAGAGCCCCTGGCAGAGCCTAAAGGGGCTCCAGGAGAGCTGGAGAGGGACTGGGGACAAGGGATGGAGGGACAGGACACAGGGAATGGCTTTAAGCTGAAGGAAGGGTGGGTTTAGATGGGATTTTGGGCAGGAATTGTTCCCTGGCAGGGTGGGCAGGCCCTGGCACAGGGTGCCCAGATTTGCTGTGGCTGCCCCTGCATCCCTGGCAGTGCCCAAGGCCAGGTTGGACACTGGGGTTGGAGCAGCCTGGGACAGTGGGAGGTGTCCCTGCCATGGCAGGGGTGGGAATGGATGGGATTTAAGGTTCATTCCCACCCAAACCAGTCTGGAATTGTGTTCTCTTCACATTACTGCCAGGTGACCTCTCAGTGTTCACTTGGGTGGGGATTTCACCTTGGTTTTATTTGGCACTCTGAAATTCTGGCCATACAAATGAAAGAGCAAAGGTACAAAAAGAACCTTTCCCTGCCAAGGGTTTTTCCCCTAAAGCACAAAGGGATCCTTACCCCAGGCAGTTCCTCATGGAACATTTGGAGCAATACAAAGCACGATGGTTCACAGTTAGGACAGAGACTTGGAATTTTTGTCCTTAAAAATAGTCTTGTCTTTATCCCATGCTGAACATGAAGTCCTGAGGAAGCAGAAATGGGATGTGTTGATGACCTTTGATTCTTCCTGACTCCCCCCAGTGCCTGTAGAATATCTGAGTAGTATTTAAAGTTTAAATCAAAAGCATTTCCCAGTCTTTTTGGTGTTGATGAGTATCTTCAGATGTCCTAAGGGGGGTTGTTCATCCCTCATTCCCTCATTCTTTCATTCCCATTGCACCAGCTCCTTTGGAAATTCTTCTCAACTGATTTCCATGCTTTTCATTTTTCCTGTTGGAGTGAACGTGGTTTCCAAACTCAGAAAACTGCATTGTAAAATACCTTGTTTTGTCCATCTGCTCCATTTATTTCCACCCTTAAAAGTTTTATTGAAGAAAACCAGATGAAATTTAAGAACAAATTCTGTCTTTTAAAGCTGTGTCATCCCCTCCATAGAAATAACTCTGAACGTGCAATTTTGTGTCATTTTTGAAAGCACCTCCTTGGGCAGTTTCTGTGCCATGAGCCAAATCAAGGGAACTAAATTTTAAATGTATCCAAAATTTCTTTTATTTCCTGCATGGAATGTATCTGGTAGTGTGAAACAATGGGAAAAAGAATAAAAATACCTGGAAAATCTAATTCCTCTTTTAGACAAGTCCTTTAGGAAGTTTCTCCTGAAGTTTCTCTCCATGCAGTGCTTTGCTTCCAGGTTAAAATACTTTGGATTAAGTAGTGGATTCAAATATTCTGGATGTGATAAAGTTGTAGGCATGGGGGAAGAGGGGAAATGGAGAAATGCACATGAATGACTGGATTGCAGGGAATATTTGCAAACATAAGTTTAGTTCAAATTTAGTGTTACATTTTTATGACCTTCACTAGTGGGATAAATAAATAGAAACATATTTGTTTGTTTATTTATTTATTTATTTATTATATAAAAATTCTGCACACTCATTATTAGTGACAGAAATTACTCTGAAGACTTTGCCTGCCTGTTTTTGGTCCAGTGCATGAAAACATCAGGGTCCTCTCTTTCTCCTAACTCCCAGTATTGCTGTGCCAGGCTCAGGATCACATCCCAAGTTCAGGATCACATCCCATGCCTTTGTTCCAACACCACAGGGAGTCACACTGTGTTCCCACCTTTCATGCCAAAATGAACACAAGAAATCTTCACATCTAACAAGATAATTCTTCCTTTTTTTTGTAAAATACTTTATTTACTAACTTGTCTAGTGTAGCAAATTCTCATTTTAGCAAAGCAATTTGTTGATTCAGAACTCAAGGTTTTGGTGTTACCAATTTGATGGAATTGCCACCAGTGTGTTCAAGGTGACATTAGTTTGCAGATGACTGGTCTGCATTTTGGGTGTAAAAAGAATAATTTTGGGGGTAAAAGAAGAGAATATTCAAACTGATGCAGTGGCTTCTTTTTTCACTTCCAAATTTTGGTCCAGATCAGCCCCTGGTTTACAGTAAACAGCAATATCCAAGGAAAGGAGATGGAAAAAACCACTGAGGGATGTCAGAGATGGATAAGGGACCATTAAATGCACTTTTGAAACAGCTCCTTGTAAGGAGGAGCTGGAAATGTCTTATAATTCCTCTTAGGATACCTGTCCACTTTGAAATTCCAGCTGTTGTAGCGTTTGTCTGTGCCCACATTTTCAGGAAGAGTTATTCCTATTCAAGCCATAATATCTGTATTTAATAGTTTAAAGCAGTCAGGGGGTTTCCCTGTGTTTCTGGATAGGGCTGGGAAATGCTTTGGAGGCAGATTCTTCATTCCAGGCATCTCCAGGAAAACACACATGAGGAGCTGGAGCTGTAAAAGCAGCTCCAAAAAAAGGCAGGGATTTTGTCTTGTTTCCCTTTCCCCCATCGAAACCGTGTTTCGAAATGATTCCGAAATGTTTTCGAAATTGTTTTTAACTTTTGTCAGAAGCTGACAAGCTAAACTTAGGTTCCTCCTAAACACATAACTCAGAACATGAAAGCAATTCCTCCCCACGGTTCCGTAAATGAAAATAATTTAGTCTTTGGTCTTACTTTTGGCATTTGAGACAATTCAGTTCCTTTGGTAAGACTGTATGATATATTAATTTGTAGCTGCTACTTTCATCTGCAGCTGTGCTAGTGGAAACTGAGCTGCCTATGAAAAAGGAATTTGATGTTTGCTGTTCTATTTTTTGTTTCTAATGTCCACATTTACATAAAATACCTGTTTATTTTGCCTTTTGAAGTTGGAGAGAGCAGGATGAGATACTCTCAGTGAAAATGAGGTTTCTTGTCTCTTTTGTCTCTTTTTTTTTTCCCAGAGGAAGTAGATCTGGCCTGGTGAGGGAATCTGGAGGGCGTTACCTGTTGTGTCAGGGAGAGTTCGGTTGGATATCAGGAGAATATTCTTCCCAAAGGATGGCTGGGCATGGAAAAGCTCCCCAGGGAATTGTCACAGCCCCAAACTCTGCTCAGCAGCAGCAGAAATATTCCAGTATGATGCCCTCAGCTCATATCCCAAACACCTTCCATGAAGAAAATGCCCTCAAGCCCACCCAAACTCACCCCACCAGCCCAGAAGCTCGATGAATTTTCTGTGTGAAAAGCCAAAAAAAAACCTTGCAAAGAGCAGGACAGGGGAGATGCTCTGCTCTGGATAAACATGTCCTGGAATGTTTATTTTTGGAGCTTCCAGGGAAATGCAGGCAGTTCTGCTGCCTGGTTGTCACAGCAGTACCTGTCAGATCCGAGCTGTGCTCTCACAATTACCTCCAGTGATGTTTGTGACCATCCATCAGCAGTGGGCAAACCCTGATGAGCATCAGGAGCTGCAGCAACTTCTGCCTAACTCGGGACCTTCTAAAGCAGCCCAGGCTTCAGCAGCCTCTGAGTTTATCCTGCCTGACAAGTCACCCAAAGCCAAACTAAAATTGGGGTTTAGTGTATGGAAATTTGATTTAATTGCGATATCCGGCTGGGTTTGAGGCAGGCTTATGGAAACAAAAGCAGGATGGTTTTAATAAATGTATGAAAATAGGCTCTTTGCACTTACATAATTGACTAGTCAAGTTGCATCCATCACATAAGTGCAAGTGCAAAAGCTCTTATTTAAAATCCATCCCGAGCTCCTGCTGTATGAGGGGTAGTTTTCATAACAAGGAAAAAGAGGCCAGAAGGATGGCAAAGATTCTGGATTGAAAACTACAGGAAAAGCAGGGCACCCCACAGTTTGGCAGCCTATCAGGTGTTATTAAATCTATGGGATCGGGGTGGAGGGTGCAGAAAAAAAGCTTTAAAATCATCATTTCATTTCCCAAATCCCTTCAGGGGTTCAAGCCTCTGTTAATTCCATGTTCAAAGACATTATTCATGGCCTCAAATTGCTCCAGGGGAGGTTTAGATTGTAGATTAGGTAGATTCATGGAAATCATTGTCAAGCACTCCCCAGGGCAGTGATGGAGTCCCCATCCCTAGAAGTGTTCCAAAAACATCTGGAACAAGGTGGGTTGAGGGTTGAACTCAATGACCTTAAAAGTTTTTTCCAACCTTAACCACTCAATTTATGATTAGTGGATGTTACTTGAAAACCCAAATTTATAACTGTGGCCCTGATCACTTAAATATTTCCTCCGTATATGTTTTAGTGGAATAGGGTAACTGGTGTACATCTCCAAATTGGAATTGGGATGAAGGAAGTGTTTGAAATGCAATTATGTTTTAGGAGGCCAAGGGATGCATTGTTTCAAGAAGAGTTTTAACAGTACAAAAAGCTTGGATTAGAAGGAATTGCTGCTACTTTTCCTGACTATTAATGCATTTCCTACAGGACTCTGTGCTTACTTAGAAAGTTTAAGAGTCCAGACATGCAGCTTGAACAATCCAATAATGTAATTCAGGGCTGGAATGCAATGAGACTTCAAATGGGAGCAATTTTGTTTTTCTTTAATGCTGAATATTTCTCTGTATAGAAGAACCTCCCACTATTTACCATGTATAGACTGAGGATAACAATTTTCAAAGCTTGTAACTTCCTGAGGAACAGTTCTCAAAATTAACTCATGTGCCCCAAAGTTTGCTCTTCATCTGGGAATAAAAGACACGAATGCACATTGATAAATCATCTAACATTTCTGTACAGGGATTTTTTTTTTTTGCTGTCCATAAAACCCTGTTGCATAATGTTCTGACCTTTTCAGGAAAGACCTTGCAGGATTTTTTGCTTTAGCATTGTACCTGTCAAATTAACTGCACCTGGGAGGAAAATGAGTATACTTGACTGTGTTTGAAATAACAGGGTATTTTCTTATTCAAAGAGCTGAGGTTCCTTGAAGGAATATTCTTCAGCAGGTGCTCTTTTTCTTTGATGATTTCCACCCCATGGCAGGTGGTTTTCTCCCAGCCTTTGGAGTTAGAAATGTCCCTGGCATTGGTGGAATATTGATAATGGTGTGGTTGTGAGAACTGATGGGCAGCTGGGGCAGCCCACTGGATTTCATGATCTGGTTTTCTCCTTAATTTCTGTAATCTGTGATTATGTAGGCTGGAGAAGTCATGGAAAGGAGGGCAGGGTAAATGGGATTTTGGGAAGAAATTCTTCCCTGTGAGGGTGGTGAGGGGCTGAGATGGAATTCCCAGGAAAGCTGTGGCTGCCCCTGGATCCCTGGCAGTGCCCAAGGCCAGGTTGGACATTGGGGCTTGGAGCAGCCTGGGACAGTGGAAGGTGTCCCTGCCATGGCAGGGGTGGGATTGGGATGGGATTTAAGATCTTTTCACCCCAAACCAGTCTGGGATTCTGAGAAGCACCCAGTGAACCTGCCAGTGTTGGGATGTGGGTGTGAGATATTCCAGCCCTCCCAAATCCATCTGCTCCTTTTTTGAGCACTTCTTCCATCTATTTGGGTCATGATTAATCTCTCCTGGGGTCTAGAGGTGGAATAATGATTTCCAACACTAAAATAATTACCTTGTTGATCATAATTGTATCATCTTAATTATGGTTTTTATGTGTTTGGAGCTGTCTTGGGTTTTTGGGAAGATTTCCTGCAGCAAGGTGGGATTGGGCTGTGACCATGTCCAGCATCTCCTGTGATGCAGCTTGTTCTGGATTTTATTCATTTTCCTGTCCCTAAAGGTGGATGGGATTTGGTGTCCTGCCAGGAATGAAGTTCTCAGAGCCACAGCAGCTCTATAAAACCAGGAGAAGGCTGTTGCAGCTCCTCTTCATCCTAAAGCACAACTTGCTTTCAATTTTACTTCCAAAATATCACTGTGGAGCACTAGCTCCACCTTCATTTCTCAGCAGCAACCCTGTGACACTTCAGCTTGGATTTACCACAAGAAAATTACAGTGACTTGGAAACAAAGGATTGTGTGTTAGGGAACAGCTCTTCCTGCACTAGGAAGAAACACAGAGGGATAAAATGATCCCAACTGCTGCTGTTCTTGAGTTCAAGGGGGAAAAGGTGAACTAAGGGTTTTTTAGGGATTTTTTTTCATCTTTTCTTCTGTTAAAAGAAGAAGTTTTTGCTATTTTTAGCACCTTGCAAAGTTTTAGGTAGCGAGGCAGCACTGAGGTTTAGATCTGGAAAATTCTTGGGCATGAACTGGTTGTCCTCCTTGGAGTGGGGGCAAATTGAATCCCTTCAAAACCTTTTGAATGCTCCTGGGGAACTTCAGGGAATCTCTGGGTTTATCATAGAACTGTTAAGATTGGGAAGAGCTCTGAGATCAGAGTCTAACATCAACCCAGCAGCACCACCTCATCCTCAAGGGTCACACCCACACATTTTTTGAACATTTCCAGGAATGGGGTCTGCACCACTGCTCTGCTGGACAACCCTTTCCATGAAGAAATTTTCTCTAATATCCAACCTAAACCTTCCCTGGCACAACTTGAGGCCGTTTCCTCTCATCCTGTCTCTGTTATTTAGAACAATTTTTAATCCAGGGGACGTCCCGTGTTACTGCTGTGGGTTTTCCATGGAGGATATTCCACAGGGAATCCCAGGTAGGAGTGGCTGCTCCTCCCAAACACCAGTTTGCCCTGCAGGTTTTCTCCCTGGTGCATTTTACCTGCTCTGAAATCACATGCACCTCCCAGTCTATCATTTCCCAGACAGGCTCAGAAATGTGAAATTTTAAAGAAAAATAGGGCAGAGGAGCTGCACACAGCCGAGTGGAAGTGGCAGCGTGGCTCAACTGCTACACTAAGAAAAAGGAAGAGAATGTTGAAAAGGGCTTTTTATTCCTCACTCTTTGGAACCATCACCCACAGGATGCCGTGCATGTCTGGTTGCCTTTGTTTTTAACAAGATCCTTGGAAAGCCAACTCGTTTTTTTGGCTACTTGCCCTCTTTTTTTCCCCAACTTGCATCTTGACAGTGTTGAGAACTGCTGGGTTTAACACACTGTTTGGAAAGAAAGCTGTAAGAGGTGATTAGCCTCTGTGTCATGGTAATTCTCTGCTAAGAGCTAATTGAGACCTGCAGAAGCCTTGCCAAAGTAATTTCAAATGGAGCACAATGATTCCAATATTATTTTCCCTTCTGGAATCTAAACCTGGGTTGACATGACAATACTTTGGGATGACTGTACTCAGAAGCCTTTTACCAGCCAATATCTTTATCAGTTTGGGTTTTATGATTTTTTTTTATCAAATTAAGCAAGGATAATTCAATCTATTGTGCAGTAAATGATGGATAATAATGTTGTTAGATGTTTTTGGTTTTTGTTTTGTGCTCTAATTACTTCAGGAGCAATGGAAACTCTTGGCAGATTACATTTCCTCAGACAGATCCTTTAGTGTAAGCCTTCCTTTAATTTAAAGTTTTCTTACAATTTCCTAATTACGACTGAAAAGACCCTTAACTGTCATTGTAAATTTTACATTTTATTTTGTGATCTTAATGTTCTTTTCTCCACTGCTGCCTGAACCCACTCCAGAGGCTCTGGTGTGGAGCTACTCAATGTTTAGCTCTCTCTAAGATGAGCTCATGAACATTTGAATCCACATTATTGTACCAGTGTGGGTGTTTGGGATGAAGCTGCATCCAAGTATTTGCTTTCTCATTTCATGGAGCTTTGGGGACTTTTCCAGCTTTATTCTGCTTTTCCTGGCTCCTCACAGCCAGTTTTGGTGCCTGCAGCACCACATTCCTTGGGACCACGCAGAGGAGTTTTGCTCTGTAGGTTCCCTAGGACATGTGCCCAAAACCAAGACAGAAAATGGTGATGGTGCTCTTTGGTGATGGGAACCCAGAGACCATGGAGCATCCTGGTGGCTTTGGAATGCCAGTTTGGACTTGATGATCTTCAGGGCTTTTCCAACCTAAATAATCCCATGGACGTCCTACCTTAGCACCCAGACCCACCTGGAGGTGGTATTCCAGTTATTAATTGGAATTTTGCTGCTCTGACTGCTCATTTTGTGCACATTGAACCCCCCAGGAAGTGTGTCCACATCACAGCCCCAAATATGAACATTCTGGGATGTTTTTAGCACAGGATGTGAGGCATGAACACGATGTGGGAACGCTTGGTGCTTATAAAAGCAGCAGCATGAAGGAGGTAATTAAATAAAGCTGAAGGTGTTAAATCCCAAAGCAGGGCTCCATTTTTACCAAGTCAAAGCTAACACCACATGATGTTTATTTTTAACAGGGAAGGTGTAGCAACTTTCACTTCAAGTCATTATTTTTCCACATCAGCATCATTTCAGTTAGTACCATTGCCCATTTAAAAATAGCCAGGGAGTGAAATTGGGTTTATTCATCTTCTCCAATATTGTAAAAAACTACAGTAAAAACCCCAGTAACAAAAAAAGGTTGTTTGGGTATTGTTTTCAAGCTTAAATGCATTTTTGGCTGTCAGTCTGGAATTCAGATTTCTGTAGTGAGCTTTGCACTGAAGTTCTGTGGGCTTGACCATCAATGAGTGACTTCAGGCTTTTCAGCACTTAGAGCATCTTGACTAAACAGAGATACTGTACATAATATAAAATAGTACTTTGCTCTTAATGTATTATTTTTTTAATGATTCACAAGAGTAGTGTCCAACCCAGTTACTAATTTAATACAATTTGGGTAAAATATGCCCAAAACCTGCTTGCTTTTACCTTGCCAACACATTCCTTTTCTGAATTTTCATCTTTTTCAATGACTGACAGTGGTGCAGCATTTTGGCTTCTGAGAGCAGCAGCCTCGATGCTTAAAAAGCCAGCGAGAACTTTTCTGGGGTTATTAAATTTTAGGATCAGAAATATTTCATGTACATATTCTGGAAAACAAGCTTTTATAGTTGGAGTACAAGAAAGCATAGCCACTATAGGAAGAACTAGAGGGTTTTTTTTAAAAAAGAAGGAAATTATTCATGGTCTGACATAACAGATGGATGATTGTAGGGCAGGAAGAGTTTAAAGCATATTTAGAGAGAAAAGAGGTGTCAGATCATTGGCTATCACCAGTTTGAAGGTTTATATCACTGAATATAAGCACTGAAAAGTCATCTTCTCTCTCTCTCGGTGCACTGCAGGCAGAGTTTGAGCTCAGCCTTTCTTGATGGATGTTTCTCCTTTTCCATCAGAAGTGTTACAGGAAAGCAGGCACTTGCAGGTAGTAAGACAGAGGTATTTCTAGATCTTGGGATGAACAGGCTGAACTGAGAAGGTAAATTCATGATTTTTTAACATTAACCAAAATGAGAGCATCTTTAGGATATAGGTGATGGATATAGATAATCACTGGTGTTAGAAAATATCCATCCTGAGGGACACACTGTGCAAATCCTGTTCCTTGAGTGGCTGAACTTTAAACTTCCAGCATGTTTTTCATTTGGGACGTTTAAAGCAATAACATGAAAGATATTAAAAGCAAACCTTTTCCTTCTTTAAATCCCTTGTATATAAACATTCACCAAATGCCTGTTGAGCTGCAAAGGGAATTTACTGTCAGTGTGTTCAGGGATCTGTTTGGATTTGCTCTGCCTGGGACAGGAGCTTTGCTCTCCACGCTTTTTCAGATTTTTTGTCCTAGATGTGTGGGAAGGGCTTCCCCCTGCACCTTCCATCTTTCCCTGAGCCTGTCCATGTTCTCAGTCTGCATCCAGAGCATCCAGGCACTCTGGAAATGCCTTTGCTGTTCCTGCTCTGACCTTCCCCACCCCTGCCTGACTTCAGCTTCCCTAAGCCCTGACCTGGAGACTGGGAGAGCACCCACTGCCCTTTGTGGGAGTTGTTTGCTGCTTGGAAAAAATAATCATGTCTGGCTGCTGCAGAAGGTGTGAAAACTCTCATTTCTCAGGTCACTGTGGTTGTCAAGGACATGAAAAGTTTCTCTCTCTCTGCAAGTGGCTTCAGAGAGAGGGAGCTGAAATGGAGCATCTGATCCCTGATCCCATCTCTGTTCCAATTCCCTTTGGAGCTGCCAGGTGACAGAGCCACCTCTCCATACCCACTCCTGTGGTGCAGCATCATCCCCTGGCTTTGCTTGTGAAGTTGAATGATGGATGGATGATGGATGGATGGATGATGGATGGATGGATGGATGATGGATGGATGGTGATGGATGGATGATTGATGGATGGATGATGGATGGATGATGGATGGATGATGGATGGATGATGGATGGAGGGATGGATGGATGGATGGATGGATGATGGATGGATGATGGATGGATGATGGATGGAGGGATGGATGGATGGATGGATGGATGGATGATGGATGATGGATGGAGGGAGGGATGGATGGACAGACAGATGAACTGCACAGGAAGCAAGGAAGGCATCGACAGTTGTGTCGTCCCCTCCCCATTTTTAATTTAATTTCTTTCTTCCTCATCTCCCATGTGAAAATATATTTTGATTCGTGTCACAGTTGGAGGAACAGTGATTCTGTGTTAAAAAAATCACCTTTATCACATTATGTATTTCTTAATGCTGGAATTTTCTTTCTGAGGACTCAGGCACTCCCTGGGTTTGTTCCTCTCTGTTTTTTGACTGTTAAAATTAATTTACTTTGTATGATTTGCCTGAAGCTGGCCCAGTCACATCTGCACTATGTGAGGTGTAACAGAAGTCCTCAAAAAAAAAGATGCAGGAGGGGATAATTGATGATTTTGTGACAGTTCCCTGATAAAGATATCCAGACAGAAACATTTCTGGGATGAATTTCAGTTTCACGTTCGCGTCAGTGAGCTTTTAAAGGAGGTGTGATACTACGATGGCTTTGAGAGGATTCACTCTCCTTCCCACACTTGTCTCATATTTTTCCTTCTGGACTGTTTTGCATCTTCTCATGCAGAAACCACATTTCATTTTTAAAAATCAAAGTGAAATTGCCGACTGTCAAAGCCAGACATGTTTTCTGTAAGTTGTTCTTGAACACAGACTAACTTTTTATTTGTCAGACTATTTTTGACAACGTGCTCCTTCCACAACCACTTCAGTCGTGTTACCTCGAGGAAAAAAAAGAAAAAGTTTCTTAAGGAAAAAATATTCCCATCTTTGAGATCTGAATCACAGTTATTACCTGATATTTGGTGTCATCTTGGGCTGTACTTTCCTGTTTTGGTGCAGCCTCGAGCACTCTTTAGACTTAGAGATTTGCATTGAGCACTTGTCAGTGTTTGTATCCCTGAAAATAATATTTCTTAGCCAGAGTTTTCTGTTCTACATAAACCTGTAATTCTTACTGTTTTTGACAGAACTTAAGGATTTTAGGTTCTTTAAGAATTATTCTTCATATTTTCTAGTTTTTCCAAAGCTCTAAAGCCTCTTTTTCCCTCACCATGTTCTGACACTGCTGAGGGAGTGTCCCTTGAGGGACACGCTCTCAGCCCTTCTGGAATGTCTGGTGAACAATGGATATGGAATATATCATGGAATTACAGGATCCCATGCTGGAAGGACATCTCAAGGATCATCTGGTGCTATATTCCTTGGGGAGAGCATAGGGAAAAGCATAGGGAAGGGAGTTTGGTTCTCCTTGGAGAACGTTCTCAGCTCTGCTGTGGTTGTCTCTTGATGAGAGGATTCTCATTCTGCCAGGAATCATGGAACCACAGGATGGTTCGGGCTGGAAGGGACATTAAAGCTCATCCCAGTCCACCCCTGCCATGGCAGGGACACCTCCCACTGTCCCAATGTCCAACCTGGCCTTGGGCACTGCCAGGGATCCAGGGGCAGCCACAGCAAATCTGGGCACCCTGTGCCAGGGCCTGCCCACCCTGCCAGGGAACAATTCCTGCCCAAAATCCCATCCAACCCTGCCCTCTGGCAGTTTGAAGCCATTCCTCCTTGTCTGTCTCTCCAGTTCCTGGTGAATTGTCCCTCTCCAGTTTCCCTGGAGCCCCTTTAGGTACTGGAAGGTTCTGTGAGGTCTCCACTCCACCTTTTCTTCTCCAGGCTGACCAATCCCAACCCTCCCACCCTGTCTCCATAGTGGAGGTGCTCCATACCCTGTATTAACTTTGTGGCCTCCTCAGGACTTGCTCCAACAGTTCCATGCCCTCCTTATGTTGAGAGCACCAGACCTGTCTGCAGCACTCCAGATGGGAATCCATTGCTTCATTTTTCTGTTTTAATTTACTATTTTCTGATCTAGCCTAATGAAAAAAAATCCACCATTGTAGTTAACTCTTGCCTCTTGATTGCAGAGGGTGAAAATCTCCCTCTCTGCTTTGCTGCTCACAACTCAGGGTTAACAAACAGGAATCCCAAACAAGGATTAGACTGAAAACCTGAGGGAGTTGTGAGATGATCACCAACCAGTCAGGGGTGAGGCAGGGTTTGAAATTCTCTATATTTATCTTTAAAAGGCCCTTGCACTCATTGCTGTGTGTTCTGGGTGATCTGTAGCTTCACCCAGGGCTTGTCAAACACCACTGGAAGGAGAGAGTTGGATTAATTAAAGCATATTGACATTTTTACAGCTTCCTATATTTTAGTTTCTGCCAAGACAACTGACAACAAGAAATGAGGAATTTATGGAGGAATCATGAAAAATTTATGCCGGCATATGAGATTTATTCATCCAGCATAGAAAGTGTGCTTTAAATTCTGACATCAGAGCTGCTAATAGGAAATTTGTAAATAGACTAAATCAACTAANCCCCAATGTCCAGCCTGGCCTTGGGCACTGCCAGGGATCCAGGGGCAGCCACAGCAAATCTGGGCACCCTGTGCCACGGCCTGCCCACCCTCACAGGGAACAATTTCTCCCCAAAATCCCATTGAAATCTACTTTCCTTCTGCTTAATGCTATTTTCCCTTGTCCCATCAATGTAGTAGTTGTTGGATTTCTAGCTTAGAACTGAGTTTGTTTCACTGTTAGTCAGGATTTCAAACTTATTATTTGCATTAGTCAAAACTCACAGAATAAAACCCCTTAGAAGAAAACTGGAGTATTGCCAATAAAAAATTTACATCAAATCCTTCAATATTAAATCTTAAAAAAAAAAAAAAAAACAAACCTCAACCCAGCACTCACGTGCATTTCTGGAAAAAAATTGGTTTAGATATTTATTTTTTAAGCTTTGCTGAGCACTTTCTGGATATTATCTTCACAAAGCAGAACTCGGTGTGTGGACGTACGAGTCCTCAGGGACAATAACAGCTTTTTCCTCAGTCTCATTTCAGCTTGACTGTTGCATTAATTTCCTTTATAACTTCTGACATCTGTAGCATGAATTGCTAATTTGTTTGGTCTGAAAGTTGGTGGGAAATAACAACTCCACTGAAGGCAGAGTGCAAAGGCACTGTTGCATTCAGCATTTTTTGCTGTGGTTCTCCTGATGTGACCGATTCTTCCATTTCGTGCTTAACCTGGATTTGATTGAAATTTGTAAACTTTGCCCGTACACAGAGTTTTGTATCAGAGCTCGCTGTTCTCTCTGCTGTAAAATATCTAATCCCTTCTACTTACATGTTTCTGTTAAAGCTGTTCTCTTGTTCTGACATGGAAATCCTCCCTGTACAAGTGTGATGGATGAAACTCAGCACTTGCCTTGATTTAACACGGGGAGAGGATTGTTAGAGCTGATAAATAGAAGGGGCGTGTTTTAAGACACCCTGGAGTGGGTTTTGGGCAGAGATGTGGGTGTGGGATGAGCACAACAGCTCCAAGACTCGCCAGTCATGGAAATTACAGATCTGGGGAACCTCAGTTCAGTCTGTCAGGGACACCTCACAGCAAGCACCTGGAATGAGATAACAATGCACCACAATTAACCTGAGATGGGCAGCTTGGGATGAGACAAGCTTTACTGGCATGGCAGCTTTTGCCAAGTTTTCAGCTCGTTCAGTTGAAAATCTGGAAGGGTTGGGTTGTATTTTGTGGATAGATAGGTTAAATAGCAAATAAATGCTGTTAAAGCTTGGTGGGTGCCAAGGGCAGGTTCTTGTGCAGTAGAAGAGATTTGCTGGGTTAAGGAGTGGGACAGGATGGGGGGGAATGGCCTTAAGCTGTAGAAAGGCAGGATAAAGTGGGATTTTGGGAAGGAATTGTTCCCTGGGAGGATGGGCAGGCCCTGGCACAGGGTGCCCAGAGCAGCTGTGGTTGCCCCTGGATCCCTGGCAGTGCCCAAGGCCAGGTTGGACATTGGGGTTGGAGCAGCAGCAGCCTGGGACAGTGGAAGGTGTCCCTGCCATGTAAATACTTCTCTTTTTTGTAATGAGATATTGGTGATTTACACTGATGTGAAGGAAATCTAAAAAGTAGCACAAAGTTCTGCTGAAAAAGTTTAAAAAGAAAAAAAGAAGCAACAACTTGTAAAACTTGCTCATCCCTGCAAGAATTTATTTCTGCAGATACCTGAGCCAGTAGTCTGGAACTTTGCTTGAAGACTGGCAAGGAATCCAATAGAAATGCAGGAAAACTTGTCAAGGAAGCAGATTCTGCCATGCAGATTCACTGGGTTAAGAAGGACCTGATTTGTGAAGGTTTTAACTTTTAACTCTTTTTTTTTTTTTTTTTTGAGTTCCTCGGTCCGTTTTGGAAGCTGAATTATAGGAAGGATAAGGAAAGGACATATTTAATGTCAGAATTCAGGTATTTCAGGGCACAAACCTGGAGAATTTATACTCCGGGTGTCAGGAGGGATGCCAGCAGTAAAGCCACGGTGACACCAAGGAAGCAGCCAACATTTGAAATGAGCTGCAGCTCATTCTGGGGTGTGCTGCAGGCTCTGACAGACACAGCCTTCCAAAAAATGGGCATAAATTGTCCAGACAGATGTTGCCTTTGGGCCCAGGAGCTGCTGCAAGGGGATGTGCCGTGGTAAATGTTGGGAAAAGGGTTTGTAGCTGGATTTGAGGGCTCTCCCAGGAAATCAGAGGGGTTTTCTTACCTGGGGTGGGGTCAGTGCCCATCCTGGAGCACAGGAGAGCAGTGATGAGAAGAGGGTGACAAGAGGGTACCCATCCTTCTGCATGCAGGTGGTGTGAAAATAAACACCAGGATGGTATTTCCTGATATTATGGAGACTTAGGGAGGAATTTATTGGTCCTTAAAACTCCCTGACAGGAGAGTGCAGCCAGGGTGGGGTCAGGCTCTGCTCCCAAGGAGCAGGGACAGGACAAGAGGAAATGGCCTCAGACTGTTCCAGAGGAGGGTCAGGGTGGATATTTGGGAAAATTTCTGTACAGAAAGGGTTGTCAAATGTTGGAATAAGGTGTTGAGGGCAGTGGTGGAGTCCCCCTCCCTGAAGGGATTTCAAAGCCCCTTGGGGACATGGGCAGTGGTGACCATGGTGATGGTGCTGGTTCATGGTTGGGCTTGGTGAGAGGCTTTTTCCAACCATATCAATTATGATTCCATGATTCAGGGATTAGTCAGGCTGCAGTTTGATTCTTTTAATTTGCATTTCAATTCTAAATTCAGTCTTTGAACTGAATCTGAGGCTGTGACAGAGAGCTGGGAGTGAACTTGGTGTAAACTCCAACCTAATGTTTATATAAATTTCATGCCAATATAAGGTTCAAAAAAATAAGAGATTACTTTATCAGGAATTCAGTATGTGGTTTTCCATTTTCTATGAATTTTAATCTATAATATTCTAATGACCTTTTTCAAGAGTGTTTTATTATGGTGCCTTGTTTATCATGCTAAAAGATATTTTTATTTTTTTATGTGATGTTAAAAGTTACACATAAATTTGATCTTACATTCACAGTCCACTTACTTAACTTGGTATTTGATTTAAAGGTGCTTCCAGCTTTGAACACAATTTAAAGGTACTTTTGGCTTGAATTCAGTTAACTAAAAATATTTTTTGAGGTAATTACCACACAAATATCAATGGCAAATGGGCCAAATACAATCTTATGGGCAAGAATATATATATAGAATTTTATTCCTGCATTTTATACTGAAAAATCATCCATTGGATTTGTTTCTTAAGCAATTGGGCATTGTGGGAGAATTAAACTTTGCTAACTTGTTCAGCTCTTCTTTCCTAAAGGGCCACTGTCAAGGGTGTTTTGTTTGCCATAAAGGAAGATTTGTAGTGACAGTTTTATATAACAACAATAATATTAATTTGAATTATTTTTAGAAGAATCTCGAGCAGCTGGGAAAGATCATCTGCCTTATGTTGACCTTACAGATGTTCAATTTGATTCATGGAGGAATGCAGTAATTTGCCTGTGCCCATGCAGTGAACAGCCAGCAGTGCAGAATAGGAGTCAGCTCATAGATTATTATTCACATGGAATGTTCAGCTCTATTTTGATAACTTGTGCATTTTCCCTGGGAATATTAGCCCATATCTCTGCTGAAATAACCCAGTTCACATCTGGGGTGCAAAAGTTGAAAACTTACTTAAAATTTTATGCAAAGTTAAGGAAGGTTAATGTAATAGTTAGTTTTTTAAGGTCAACAAAGGTGTGGGCAGATATTCACCCCGAAGAAGCCACAGGGTTGTGTCATTTTGGGGTGTAGCTGTGGGTTAGGGTATTAACCCTTTGGAGCAGTGGAAAGAAGGCACACAGCTACATGGTCTTTCTCAAGATAGGAAAGATATTTTATTGAGAGCACGATTTGTACTTATAGGATGTTCTGCAGAGCCAAGACAAGGCAGCAGCTCATTGGATAATTGAGAAAACGTTTTTGGGACAATTCTTCAGAATGAGTCCCACGGCCAGCACCAGGTGTTAACCTAATGTTATTAATTCCATTCTATTTTGATTAAATTATCATCTTAGGAGAAAGTCTCCCTACCAGAGCTGAACAAGCTATCAGCTTGGGAATGGAGCTGAGATAACAGGAGAAACTCCAGCCTGGGAATGATTTTCCTGGCTGTAATTTTCCTAGATCTCTTAACAGTGTGTCCACATTGGGGAGTTTAACCTTGATGGTCATGGAATTGTCAGAGAATTATGGAATGATTTTGGGTGGGAAGGGATCATCCCAGTGCCACCCCTGCCATGGCAGGGACACCTTTCACTGTCCCAGGCTGCTCCAACCCCAGTGTCCAACCTGGCCTTGGGCACTGCCAGGGATCCAGGGGCAGCCACAGCTGCTCTGGGCACCCTGTGCCAGGGCCTGCCCACCCTGCCAGGGAAAAATTCCTGCCCAAAATCCCATCCCTCCCTGCCCTCTGGCAGTGGGAAGCCGTTCTTACAGTTTTAAACAATAGATTAAAACTCATAAAAATCTGAAACGGTGAGAAAAGCTCTACAAAGGTTCCTCACTTCTTTTCCTGGGGAAGAACTGCTTCTGGAACAAATAAACCCCTTCTCTTGAGCCCCCTCCCCAGTGGGTCCCACACCCTGGCACTGCTGGAGAGCTGCCCTTTCCCTGCCCCTCCATGAAGGAGATGTGCAAGGAGGGCACTGTGAATGTTGTTTTTAAAAAAATCTAAACTATAAATGTGTAAAATGATCACAGCGTGCCTCCCTGCAAGTACCCACATCCAACCTGGAAAACCCCAGCCACAGAGACTTGAAGAGAAGAGCAGAAGCAGCTTGACTCTGTAACATTTATTTCAAATTAATTTTCTGCCATCCAGCTCCAGCAGTTCATTTTTCCTACTGAATGGGATCTAATAAGACCTAATAGGTGATAAATCAGTTTCCCAGGTTTGGGCATTAAGGAACTGCAGTGCTGTGTTCTGCTAGAGCAGGAAGGTCTCCAGCTCTCTGTTCCACAACAAGCAGGGCATTAAATAGTCTTAAATCATCAACCTGTCCCTTCCTCAGCTCCAGGACCACTCCTGAGGCTGGGAAATTTCACAATGAGGGATCATTCTTTATGGCAAACTCTGTAGCTGAGAGCAAAGCAATTTAAAAAACACTTTAGGAGAGTGGTTCCTACATCCTGCTCCTGTTACAAATCACTTGGCCTCAGTGTTTACAAAATCTGCAGTTTAACTAATACAGATGGGTTATCAAATTATCCTGATGGAAACAGATAGAGAGGTTGTTTCCTATCAACACATCCATTAGGAACTAACAACAAAATGACATTATTTACTCAGCATCTATTCATTCCTACTAATTTGGCACAGCGTTATTAGCACTGAAGCTTTACATGCAAAACACTGCAATTCTTGGGGTAATTTGATAATGCAAGACACGTTCCTGATCTGTCATTTTATAGGATGGATCCTATAAACCTGTGCTTTGAGAACCCAATCCTTACCCAGCTCGTCTATGGCAAAGCACATCCATCCCAATTAGGAGCAGCACCAGCTCTAGAGAAGGTTTAGTGAGCCTGGGGTTTATTATCCTTGGGTCTCTAACCCACACTCCAAAGCCTTTATTGTTCCAAGGGCTCTTTTTTCCCAAGTTTAAATCTGAACAAGGCTTTAGGAAGGTTCAGAGCTGCTGCAGCTCACAGCAAAGGGGTTCACCAGATCAGCTTTTCAAAATCAGCTGGGTTACCTCAGTTGGTTTAAATCACAAATCCATCCCAGCTTTTTCCCTGAATCCAGGGGGAGATGTTTGCACAAGGTGCTTTTTTTTCAGCAATGTTTTGGAAGTGAGAGCCTCCAGCAGAAAGGTGGGGATCAGGAAGGAGCAGTGTTCAGCCCAGAGAGAAGAAGGCTCTGGGGAGACCTTAGAGCTAATTCTGGATCCTAAAGGGGCTCTAAGAGAGCTGGAGAAGGACTGGGGACAAGGCATGGGGGGACAGGACACAGGGAATGGCTTTAAGCTGAAAATGGTTAGGTTTAGATGGGATTTTGGGCAGGAATTGTTCCCTGGCAGGGTGGGCAGGGCTGGCACAGGGTGCCCAGATTTGCTGTGGCTGCCCCTGGATCCCTGGAAATGCCCAAGGCCAGGTTGGACATTGGGGTTGGAGCAGCCTGGGACAGTGGGAGGTGTCCCTGCCATGGCAGGGGTGGGAATGAAAAGATCTTTAAAATCCCTTCCAGCTCAAGCCATTGTGAAAATCCATGGTTTTATGGTCAGCAGAGACTTGTCAGCCCAGGCTCAGCAAGTTTCTGATGATATTCCCCTGGGATGAGGAGTTTCCCACGTGTTTGTCCTGCCCTCCTACTCCTGAGTCCAGTAATCCTCTCTGGGCAGTGATGTGTCCATTGACTGCCCTGCACATAAAAGGAGAAAATACTGGATTCAGCTGGAGAGGAGGAAGGGAAGCACAGCTTTGCTTCTCACCCTGATCGATCCCACTCCTGTGGGTGCTGAGACTTCTTAAAGGAGAAAATGAAGTTTCAGTTGTTGTCAGAGGCAGCAGTGAAATTACCTTTGCAGTTCCAGTTGAATGAACAAAGTTTTATTTATTCTCTAAAACCAAACAGGAGATAAAACACTCACACCCTGTATTTTGTTTGTACATCATCATAGCAGCATTTTCCTGCTCAAGGATTAACAGCAATTGTGCTTGGATTTTTTATTTACAGGTTTCACCTCGGGGCACCGTGCCTTTATTGAGTAGGAAAATCAAAAATTGCCCTTGCATGACATAAAGGCAGAGCTTTTAACATGAGAGGTCGCTGGCTGCTCAGTGGCACCTTCTGATGTACAAAGTGGGGTCAGCACAAAACGTTTCTGTCTCAAAGACATTCAACACCCTGTGAGTTCCAGCTCTGCCAGACCTCTGCCCTCGCCTGCTGGGGCATCCCACACCCCCTGCAAGAGGGGCTGGAGAGTGTCCAGGGCAGGGAATGGAGCTGGGAAGGGGCTGGAGAATTTCTGAGGGAGCTGGGAAGGGGCTGGAGAATTCCTGAGGGATTTGGGAAGGGGCTCAGCCTGGAGAAAAGGAGGCTCAGGGGGGCCCTTGTGGCTCTGCACAACTCCCTGACAGGAGGGGACAGCCGGGGGGATTTGGGATCTGGGAACAGGGAACAGGGACAGGAGGAGAGGGAACGGCCTCAGGCTGGGCATGGGGAGCTCAGGGTGGATATTTGGAATAATTTCCCCATGGAAAGGTTTGTCCAGCTCTGGCACAGCTGCTCAGGGCAGGGGTGGAGTTCCCATCCCTGGAGGGATTTAAAATCCATGTGGATGTGGCACGTGGGGACATGGGGCACTGGTGGCCTTGGCAGAGATGGGAATGGTTGGACTCAGTGACCTTGGAGGGCTTTTCTGAACTGAACAATTCCATGATTCTGTGGATCATCTCTGACTTACTCCACTTGATCCAGCCCTGCATGGAGCCAGGGAAATGCAGCAAAGATGAACAGAAAACCATGGAATGATGAAGGCTGGGAAAGCCCTCAAGAGCATGGAGTCCAACCATTCCCAGCACTGCCAAGGCCACCAGTGCCCTATGTCCCCAAGTGCCACATCACATTGGCTGAGTGCTGTTACTAATTTAGGCAAAGGAAGGTGCTAAAATATTGTTGTGATTTCCAAACCTGTCCCTGTAAATGTGTTTTAAAGGAATTCTGAAAGAAATCAAGTGACCCCCCCCCCACCCAACTTCCTGTGCTGTCCAAAGCAGATTTCAAAAAAAATCTGTGTCATAACCTGAAATTCCCTAGCAGGAGTCAATTTAAACAGCTGTGACCACCCTGTAATTATGATTTGTCACAGACTAATATTTACTTTTTTAATTCATTTAAAACCCCATTTGTTTTACTGTGTACAAATTAAGAACAAAGCATTGTGTTGGTCCCTGAATGTATAATTGCAATTAAGGTGGTGCCTTGCAGAAATAATACATGGAGGGTTAATTTGGACCACGAGCTGGTTTTAATTCTATCTTTGTGTTTCTCTGCAAGTGAATTATCCTAGGGTGGCACAGAGAAAATCAGAGTTATTTGTAGCTGGGCTGTAACGTCATGTTTTTAATGGGAGCATTTTTAATGAGGGTTTGTGGCCTGAATTGTTGATGAAAAGCAGATTAGTTCTATTTGCTCATTGCAGGAGAAGTGAGAGGCTCTGAGCAGGGTTTGTGGCCCCAGTTGGGAACTTTCCTGACAGAAATTAGGGAATTTCTGATGAAAATATCAACACTTGAAGAGTTCAGTCACAGAAGGGCTCTGCACAAGTCTGTTTCTCCCTTTTTAGTGACATTTGGCTCTTAAACATTTGATGATGCCTTGGGAATAAAAACATAATATATAAAAATATTATCTGTTTTCATTTGATGATGCCTTGGGAATAAAAATATGATATATAGAAATATTATCTATTTTATCATGAATTACAAATGTGAGTGAATGTGACCTAAATGAAGACACTCCCTATTACAGGAGCAGCATTGGAGTGGTGTCATCATTTAATTCTCTCTTATGTCTTGGACTAAATCATAATTTTTGAGGCCCATTTGCACCATTAAATGCTGTGTGGGGGGTAGAAGAAGCATCTAACTTAAATATTAATAAAATTAATACTAAGGTTGATAAAGATTAAAAAAAAGCAAAACAAAACAAAACAAAAAAACCACAAAACCATTTACTATTTTCCCCAGTAAAAGTTAAATTACTCAACCTAAACATCAAAGGGGAGAGGCAATTATTTTGAAAAAAAGTGGGAGAAAAAGGAAGAAGGTTTTAAAATACCTTTAAAAAAAACTTTAAAAAAATCTTTATCTCAGATTACACTTTTAGGGAAAAAAGTAAAAAATTGAAATCTTTTGCAATAATTTATCAAACACTTACTGCATGTTTTCTTTTAAAGTACTGTTTTTAACGGTAAACCAGGCAGAAAAAGCTAATTCCTGAATTTCTCAATCTCTAGTTCTTCAGCAATGACTCTCAAACCTCTTTGGCCTCTGGGTGTGATCCAAAGCAAAAGCTTTTTGAAGGTTTTTGTGTGGCTCCTGTAACATTAAAGCTTTGGATTGTAGCACTATAAATTACATCCCAGGTTTTGTGCTGCCACTTTTAGTGTCCTTTGGGATCCATTTTCAGGGATCAATGTTTGGATATTGCTGATGTTAAAGATGGAATTACTTAAAATCTGGACAACCTGTGTGTGCCATTATGCTTTTAATTTTTCTGGAAAAAATCCAGGAAATGGAGCTTTTTACCTTGTATAAACCTTTGATCCCATTGATCATTGCTGGCCTAGATCCCTCCTGGCTGCTGCCAGGCTTCCCATAATATCTGCTGCAGATGGAGCTGAAAACTCTGGCAAATCTGCTCTGCACAAGCATCAATATCCATTGGAAAAGCAGATTTTTCCTTGCCCTTCATGGGTCACTGGATGCCAACATCCCTCTGCATCCTGGTGTTAGTCCCTGCATCCTGCTCAGCTCATTCCCAGCTTTGTTAGGCCCTGCTTTGCTGATATCCTGAATTTTTAGTGACCAGGCAGTGCTGCCCATCCCACGTGGATGCTCAAACATCACTCAAGGCCAGGGTGAAGGAATTGTGTATTGGTTTAGTCCTGGAATGGTGAGTTTGGAGCAACCTGGGCTGTGGAGCATGTCCCTACCCATGGAATGGGATGATCTTTATGGTCCCAACCCAAACCATTCTGGGATTCTGTAATATAATCCTATAAAATGAAGATGACTTTAGGTGTTACTCCACAAACAAGCATTGGGTGAAAAAAATCAACCTGAACATTTGGTTTGGTTGAGTTTTTTCCATGAGAAAATCTCCTATTGGGACTAATCTGAATTTTTCCCCATTTAGGTTTTTTTGCTTCTCTGAGCCCATCAAATAATTGCACTCTACTCCCAGAGAAGCTGCTGGCTTTCAGTGCCATTGGCATTATAAATCTTCTATCTAGAGACAGCCAAACTATGTAATTCAGGCCAGGGAAGAACAAAAAAGGAGCAGAAATGGTGCAGAAATATTATTTGGGCCCTGTGCCCAACTCTACTTTGCCCCAGTGCAGGAGAGCCAGGCAGGGGCATTGATTTTTGTGAAGGGACTGCCTGGTTGTCTTGTCCTTGTGAGGCTCAGGAATACTTTTCCATATGGGAATTAACTTCCCTGGCACTGCATCCCCCGTGTGCACTGTGGGATTGATGGTGTTCCAGTGTGCTGGTGTCCAATTCCCAAATTCCAAGTAAATAAGCCTTGCACAGTTTTGGAGATTTGCTTATTGCTGTGTCCATAAGCAAGAAAGCTTCTGGATTTATGAATTAAAGCAAACTTTTCCATGGCTCTGCCTTGGGAAGGTGAGGATTCACCCAAGGGCAGCTGTGCCTGGAGGTTATTGCACTGTCTCAAACTCACCTGTCAGAAATCAAATTTTAGTCCTGTGGTGCTCTAAAGCACTGTTTGTATTTCAATAGCCAGAGAATTTCCTGTAGTTTTAAGACTCGTTTATCCACACAGCATAATTTAGAAGCTTAAAGAGCTTTCTTGGGATTAACAGAGAGAGTGAAATTAAAGTATTGCATAAAAGAAATTGCAGAGAACCTGATTTCAGAGAGTTGCAGAATGGTTTGGCTTGGGAGGGACTTTAAAGCCATCCAGTGCCACCCCTGCCATGGGCAGGGACACCTTCCACTGTCCCAGGCTGCTCCAGCCTGGCCTTGGGCACTGCCAGGGGTCCAGGGGCAGCCACAGCTGCTCTGGGCACCCTGTGCCAGGGCCTCAGCTCCCTCTCAGGGAAGGATTTACATCCACAATTACATTTCATTACTTGTTTAGTATAAACCACTTTTTATCCAAGCCTTTGTCCCATTGACACACTTGGCTGTGTTTTTGTGACCCTGACTGTGTTTTCCTCTTAGGCTTTGATTTCACCAGACAGAAACTAATCCCCAGCTGGAAAATTCCAGGAAGGATTGGCATGTCCAAGCCAGCAGTGAATCCTCCCTGGCCTTGAGCCCATCCAGGGGCTGCCCTGCAGCCCCCCACACCCCACCTGCTTAAGGGCTGCAAAGGGATCTGTTTGTGGGTTGGGAATGTCCCTCTGCTGCCCTGCAGAACAGAAAAACCCTGCATTATTGATGGCATGATGATGCCTGGAGAGGCTGCCTGGAAAAGAGGCTGGACAGAGTTAAAGGAATAAAGCAGGGATTTATGAAAGGCCTTCAGAGGATTCACCTTGGGCAGTACAAGAGCCTGGCCATGGCTCCACCCAAGATGGACAATGGATCACAAGTTTTCACACTTTTATAAATTTTGGTCCATTCCCATCTCGGGGTTCATTGTCCAATTCCAGCTCCAGGTTCTGCAGTCCCACCCTCCCAGATTCTCTCCTCAATTCGCTGCTGTTTGCACTTTTTGGGGCCGGAGCTGCAGCGCTGTCCTTGGTTCTGGGGCTGGGAAAGGATTGTTTTGTGTGCTGAGCTGGGAGGAGAACTTGGAACACTTTATATGGAGTTCAGAGTTATATGTTAATGCAGGACAGAGTCTGGAAAATATAAAAGCTCAAACTTAAGGCATCATTTTGTGATTTTTGTGCTGGGACTGTTTCAGTGTGCAGTGCTTTGTGTGCAGGGTGATTGAACCCTTTGCACAGAGCCAGAAATCCTGCTCAGAGCCACCAAGGAGCTGGGCTCCCATCGTGCTGGGGGTTCCTCTTACTGGAGATACTGAAGCATCCTAGTGCAGCATTTATTCCACTCCTGTCTCACTGCTCCAGAGAGTATCAGGCAGGGTGCTGAGGGAGGACTGGGAAGAACAGCAAAGCAGGGATCTTGTCCAGATGTTAACAGCTGGGTCAGGCGGGCAGGATCTGCACAGGAGGCGAGCGCTGCTCCCGCCTCGCTTGGCTCCCTCCTTCACACAACCCACTGCCTCCCTAACACGTTTTGTGTCACTTTAATATCTGAGAGCCACCCTTTGGATCAAACACAGGCTTACCTAAAGCTCCAGCAAGATTTTTTTTCACTTTGCCAGCATTAGTGTTCCCCTCACAAAGCTGTCAGCAGCATAAGCAGCGGCGGCACAGCCCAGCAGAGCAGCTGCTGCAGTTTATCCCACTCATCTCTTACAAGAAATCACATTTTAACCTCTTCCCAGGGAGCCTCTGCTTGCCTGGGTCTGCTGGGGAGATGGATTCCAGTTTTGTGAAGGTTCAGCTCTCCTGGGCAATGCCTCTGTGCTTGTGATTGCTTGGATTAGAAAATAAAAGTCATGGTAAGACATTGGGATAATTCAGCTCCCATGGAAACTTTCTGCCATCAGAATGAACTTCACATTTTGGGGGAAGCTTCAGCAAATGGAATTTCTGAACACACCTGATTGGTGACCCCAGCACTGGAGAGGTGATAACCCAACCTTTGCAGATTGCTTTCTTTTTCCTCATTGCTATTCTCTGGTGGAATTTGACAAATTAAATACCTGCAGGAAAAAGGGAGATTCTTTTCCAGGCAACATCACGACATTTGTTTAGCCAGGTGCAATTGTCTTCCCAGTTGATGGCAAGATGGATCAGAATGCCAAATGATTTGAAATGTAGCAGATCAATTCCATTGATTTATCCATAAGTAGCTAAAGTGGCCTTAATCACCTCCAGTATCCATGGAAATGGGGAAGGAGCAGAGGCCAGTGCTGCTAGCACAGAGCAAGGGAGGTTCCCCTGCTGCATACCGTGAGGCACTGTCAAGTATTTGAAAACATTTTGCCAAATTCAGCCAGAACTTTCTATGCTTTGCAGGAAAATTTGCCTTTCCCAATCTTTCTGTGAATTACTTCTCGTGTGATTACTTCTCTTTCCGGACTGAACGTTTGTGTGAAAAGCAGTGCAACAGGGAAAAAAAAAATCTTCTATATTGATTTTTCCCACTGCAGAAAGTGGCTGAATTCCTTTGTGAAATGAAGTCAAAACAAGAACTGAGGTGAGAAGTTGGGTGGTGAGGCCGTGGCACAGAGGAGCTGTGGCTGCTCCATCCCTGGAAGTGTCCAAGGCCAGGCTTGGAGTAACCTGGGACAGTGGGAGGTGTCCCTGCCCATGGCAGGGGTGGCACTGGGTGAGCTTTAAAGTCCCTTCCCACCCAAACCCTTCTGGGATTCTCTGATCCTTCCAGAGGGGAAGGTGATGATTTCTGTTCCTGGCAAAGGCTTTCTGCATTTAACTGAGCACTGCACTACAATGAAATGCTTGTTTAATAACTCACCTGATGGCAGAGATCCCTTCCAGCAGCACTCCAACAAATTACATTTGTTTGAAATTACAAGCTCTGTTGGGAGTTTTTGCCAACTGCCACAATAGAAAGTCTCTTGGAATTCAGCAAGTCTGCTTCCTTTAGAATAATAACTTTTGAGTAGAGGAGTAGTAACACTGTCCACTTGCAAGAGATGCTACTTTGCCAGCATTGTAGCCTTAGCTAAAAACTCCTAAATTAAATTGTCTGCTAGCATTTCCATTAGAAAATGCGTTTTCCAAGCTTTTATTACTCTGCCATAAAATTCTGCAGGCGTTAAAATTGAGTATGGACGGTTCTATCCATGGAGTTATATCTTAGATAAAATTCCAGGAGGCAAAGTTGATTTGGGAAAGAGGATAGAAGGCTAAAGCCTCTTCCTTCCTGCACTCAAAGTCATCCATCCAAAAACCACAGCTGAGACCTCAGACACAGGGTCAAGAAAGGAGGAGAGTGAGGGCAGTCACATCCATGGTTATCCAAGTAGATCCCAATCCTTGGAGGGACTCAAACCCCACCTGGACACAGCCCTGAGCATCTGCTCCAGAGGCACCTTGGAAAAATAATCCATTGTGCTTCTTGCAGAGCCCTGGTTATTGGTAGTCAGCCCACAAGTTTGTCCTTCAGCGTTTTGTAACTCAGTTATTTTTCATTCATCTGTCCCCTTTGTTTTGGAGGACTCTGGGCCTGGAATACAAATGAGGGGAGAGCTGTCAGTGATTAGAGATGATGTGCTAAAGCAGGGGCTGAAATATTTGTTAGAAAATAGGTTAATAAAGTGACATGGAGCACCTGTGCTGCTGTGGAACAGGCATTATGAGGAGATTATGCTAATGTGGGTATTTAGTAGCAAGTCTTCTTTGGGATTACTCTCTGCTATTATCATCCTCAGCCCAGGAATTGTAATTCAAAAGGCAGCAAATGATCAAGGATTTAGTTTCTTCTTTTTTTTCTTAAGTTTTGACTGCTCTTTAGCCTGCTGAATTAGAGGATGTTGCAAGGAATCTTTTAAACACTTCTAAAATGTTCTTTAACAGAAAGAAGTGGACTGAGCAGGGATGTGTAACTATAAAGAAGTGTTAAATGGAATTAATTTGTTTGTGGTGGGCAGCTGGTAGGCCTGGAGGAGGTGTAAAGGCAGGTGAAGAGGGAAAGAAAAGAGACAAAATTTGGGGAAGGAGAAAACTGGGGGAGATGCAAGGGTACCTTCAGTCTGAGCCAGTTAAGTGATTTTGAGTCTCTTACGATGAGACACTGGTGAGGCACCTCAAATTCTGGGAGCAGTTCTGAACTCTTCTCAACAAGACAAACATGGAAGGGCTGGAGGGTGTCCAGGGAAGGGAATGGAGCTGGGAAGGGGCTGGAGAATTCCTGAGGGATTTGGGAAGGGGCTCAGCCTGGAGAAAAGGAGGCTCAGGGGGGCCCTTGTGGCTCTGCACAGCTCCCTGACAGGAGGGGACAGCCGGGGGGATTTGGGATCTGGGAACAGGGAACAGGGACAGGAGGAGAGGGAACGGCCTCAGATTGTAGCAGGAGAGATTTAGGTTGAACACCAGGGAAAACTTCTTTTTTTAATGAATAAATAAGAAAAAAGCTGTTTAAAACAGTGCTGTAGAAGAGGGATGGAGGGGTTGCAGGTGAGGGGTGCTCAGAGAGGGCTTTGCTGTGCTGTTCATGCCTCCTGAACACTTGCTGGGGTTTGGGTTCTGCTCTGGGATTTCCAGGGCTGGGGTTGGTGTTTCCCACACAGCCTGACAAGAGGAGAGGACTCTGTCTCCTGTAAGCACATGGAATTTGTCTCCCAGAGAAGCAGGAGCTCAGGCATGGGGAGCATGATGATGTGCAGGAAGGCTGATCAGCTGCAATAAAGCATTTATTATCCTTCCATCGAAATTAACTGAAGTGACATCATCATCATAGTGCCTTTTAGAACCTCACTTCAAATTCCCTCTCTTTTATCAAATTATCACCTAAACCAAAAGTATTTTAAGCTGTATCTGTGTATTCTTGTATAGATAATTATTCTGCCATTAAGGAAGTTTTTTTTTTTTCATTCTTTTTCCTTCTTTTTTTTGATGTTTGCTTAAGGAAAAATAATGGGGGGGACATTCCTAGTTTGTATTGTTCCTTTTTTTGTCAGAAATTTTCCTGTCAGAAATATTTTGCATAAACACTCACAGTGTAAATCCAAATCCTTGAGTATTGGAGCTAACTAAATAATGTACAGAATGGCATAGGCTGTAAAAATATTTCCACTTTTTAAATATTTCTCTGGAGATTATTCCTCCAGAGCAGTGTTTCTGCAGAGGCAGTTGGGTGGGTGTTGCATCCTGCACCTCAGCTCCTGGAGCTCCTGCAAATACTTTCCAACAGTGTCAGAGGCTGAGTGAGAGAAAACGAGGCACAGAATGTTTTTAAACACGAGCAAATCGGGACACTTGACTAATTAGGAGGGAGAATGGCAGAATAAGAAGGGACTGAACCTGAGAAAGGGCTAAAAAAAATGATGTGTTTGGCACAGTGACTCCTGTTCCATTTATAAATGGAATCCCTCTGTCCCTCCTTCATTTAGCATTGCCACTGGAAGTCAGGATTTGATGTATGTTCCCAGCCTCCTGGAGGCAGTGAGCTTGTTTGGAGGGAAAAAAGGACCTTTTGGAAAACTACAGAATCCAACCATTAATTTTTGCTCTGTTTGGTGAAGCAATCTCTGCATCCACAAACCAATTAAGCACCTATGGGCCTAGTGGAAGTGAATAATGATCAATAGCAGGAGACATTCCCAGGAGTCAGGAGCTGAAATTGGAGTCAGTTCATGAACCAGCAGCACATTCCTGGATGGATTAACTCCGGAGTGAGAGCCATAAAGGAGGAGAAATTACTGGAGAAATGAGGACTGCCTAAGGCAGGGCAAGGTGAATGTACCCAGCAGGTCACTGAGATTTGGTCACCTGGATTTTTGGTTTGGTTTTTTGAGAATTTCTTCTTTTTATGACCTGTATTTCGTGATGTTGACCTCTGCCATGGTTTCCTCCATCTCCTTTTCCCTGGCTTCTCTCACCTGAGCTCTCAGCCACACTTGCATGTGACATTCAAAAGGTGGTGGGCAGTTCACTGTTCCTGCTGGATGATGGAGAGCTGATGCAGGTCTGATCAGGGAATGCATGAACAGGGATGAAATCCAAAAAATCCTGGTGATAGAGAAAAGGTTGTGGGGACACCCCAAAGTCTCTCTCAGGGGCTCCAAGAGAGCTGGAGAGAGACTTGGGACAAGGGCCTGGAGAGGGAGGAAAAAGGGGAAATGGCTTTAAGCTGAAAGTGGGTGGATTTAGATGGGATATTGGGAAGGAATTGTTCCCTGGGAGAATGGGCAGCTCCTGGCACAGGGTGCTCAGAGCAGCTGTGGCTGCCCCTGGATCCCTGGCAGTGCCCAAGGCCAGGTTGGACATTGGGGTTGGAGCAGCCTGGGAGAGTGGGAGGTGTCCCTGCCATGGCAGGGGTGGCACTGGGTGGCATTTAGGTCCCTTCTAACCAAAATTATTCTGATTCTGGTCTGTGGAAGGTCTCTAAACACAGAATAAGAGGTCAGTCCCTGCCTCAGAGGATCAAACTACAACAGAAGAGACAACAGAAATCTTGGATGCCCTTGGAGCCATCCCCACCCCCCTTCCCCAGAGCTCACACAAAAACCTCTGTCCAGGGTGTTGATTTTGTTCCTTGGTGGATTTTTATGCCCTTCTTTCTTACACATATCCTGAAGTGACTTCCTTCCATAATCATATTCCTTCTATTCCAATCACATCATAGAAAATGTTAATTTCCTGCTTTTAATTGGGTTGATAAAGTCTTTTGTCTCACAAATCTTTCCCAATACATTCGGATTAGGTTTTGTTGTCTTACATGGCAGCAGAGTCCATTGTGTTTGCTTCCAGGCTCTGAACTTCTAAAGTTTAACTTCTGTGCCTCTTCCAGACATGGATAATAAATTCTTTTGTTCATTGAAACTGAATTTCAAGAAGAACACTTCTTTTTATGCACACGCAACTGGGAGCCAATCTTGGTTATTAATTACAGCGAGATAAGGGCTGGCACTGCAAGGGATGCTCTCCAGCTGAGAGTTTTGATTATTTATCCCTTGGTCCAGTGATGTCCAAGTCCACCTTTTATCCTTGAGAGTGTTCCAGCAGCCAGTTCCGTTCTTCTTCAGTACAGAACTGCTGCTTTTGGGTTAATTCCACTTATTCTGAAGAGCCACTTTCTGCTTCATTTTTCATTTTCTCTAACTTCGGACAGTGAAGTTACTGAAAGTTGTCAAGATGTGCTTTTGAGGAGGAGGAGGATTTAACTAACACCTGGAATGATAAAACATTTCACCTTCCTCTTTCAATTTCTATTTGGGCATAAACCTGAACCGTTTTTATATTCATGAGTTGCAGCAACTTCCCAGGTGATAACAAAGCATTGCCTGGGTTACAGCCAAGAATTCATCCAGCATGATTTTTTACTGCTGAAATTCTCTCTTCAGAGTAGTGATCTTGCAACTTGCTACTTCTTCTTGCCAATGTTTTAATATATATATTTTTAAAATTAACTTCATTAGATAAAAAACATCTTAATTTTGCTGTTTGCTCTTGGCACTGGAGGTGCTAAAATATCTTGAAAAGTGCTGTGAGATTTGCATGGCATTTGATTTGCAAATGAAGATAGACTGTAATAATAATTGTAGTAGTAATAGTGGGAGAAGGAGTAGTTGAAGAAGAAGTAATAATAATAATAATAATAATAATAATAACAATAATAATAATCTGTTGACTGTCACTGGGATTTCTCCACTGACCTATGTAGGATGTGTTTTATCTAGCCACAGAAGGATTGATCAAATCAAATAAAAAATAAATTGGGATTTCAGTAATTCAAAAATCAACATTAAATCTCTCCAACTCTTCTTTGAGATGTTCCTTTATGGAAAATTGGAGGAATTCTTGGCTTCCTAAACCCTCCTGACACCCAGGGGTTGTTTAATTCCATCTCCAGTTGAACACATGTTCTGTGCTCTGCTCCTTTTCCAGTGGCAAATACAGCAGAATTTGTATTATTTGTTCTTTGTTGGTACTCCCTGGAATTAATATAAGGGAAAAAATGAGAGTTACAATTTAAAGAAAAACAATAGTATATAAAGTAATGAGATTATGCCAAAGCTTAATGAGATGGAGTAGATTGAATACATTACAGTGGTGTGTTAAGGCAGCATCATTAAGCTGGAGGCACAGTCCTGCCTGAGCTGGAACCATTTTTGTGTCCATGAGGAAGCCCTGGATGGCTCCTGCACCACATTAAATTGTTCATTCTGGGGGAGATTTCCAGCTCTCGTTGTATTATCAGCTTTCAAAAGCACAAAGCAAAGCAGGGATAAGGAGAGGATAAAACTGGTGATTGTCTGATGGCACTGATAATTTAGATTTCAATCTTAATTTGTGCTACAGCTCAACAATTGAATCACAGATCTCAAATCCATGTATTTTGGAGCAGTGCAGGGTGTTCATTTGTGTGCTGGATTCAGCTAATTTTTAAAATCTCCTAACGAACTGCTTGCCCAGAACACTGACACTGAACATGGGCTGAAGTGCTGAAATTCCTGCTTGGGTGTGTTGGGTACAAGTGCAGAGATGCCTCTCTCATCTTAGTTATAAAGAATATTATTATAAAACACACCTGCATATGTGTATGTACTTGATTTTTATGTATATTTGCTTATATTTAAAAATACTTTCATATTTTAATTATTTTTGTATTTTCCTTTCTAAATTTAATTTTCCCATTTAGATTCTTTTTTTCTCCTCCATAATTCTGCCACGGGGATGATCTGACCTTCTACTACAGATATATCCCAGTGGCATCAAATTTTTTCCTTTATTAATTTATTTCAATATATAAATAAATAAACTCCCTTAGAATCCCGATGAATTTATGTGCATATTGATGTATTTATGAATTTATGTACATATTGATATATTTATATAAATACATCAATATGTTCATAAGTAATCACTTGGCAACATGTTGGCCATAAATAAATATATAAACGTATATAAATAATGTCTGTTTCCATCATGTTGCCCATGCATTATCTGGAGGCTTCTTTTCTCTTGGATACCAAACTTTCAGCTAAATATTTAAATTCAGTGCAAACTCTTTCTAGCTGGTTTGTTTTAAATAATTCTGGTTTTGTTTTTTTTTTTTTTCTTTTTTAGCCAGCCTGAAGGAAAATCAACTTTTTTGTTTGCAGTAGTGAACTTTCTTTTTCAAGACTGGTTTTAGGGTGGGGAAAAAACAAACCCAGAAGATAGCAGGAGGATTTTTCATCATTTTTGGGGACTCTGAGGAGACACAGATCTCTCTCCCAGCCTGCTCCAAAGAGCAGCTCATTTGTCTGGCATTAGCTGGCAGCTGCACAGCGTCAATTTTGGGTTTGCAGGGGGAATCTCATGTTTGTTTTGAAAATGGAGATCAGGCTACCAAGGAATAATCAGTTTATTTTTCAGCACCATGAATATGTAGTGCCCTACTTCTCCTGTGCCATTTGGTTTTTTCTTTCAAGCTTGTCAGGCCAAGTCCTTTTGCAATTTAAGAAGCCTTTTAGAAACTCCAGAAACTACAATGGGTACTGAATTAGCATTTTGGAAGTAGAGCAGTGAACAATGTTTTAAAGATTGTCCTTCAGCAGTGTTTCTCTTGTGCCATAAGTGGAATTTTTTTTGTCTCATGTGTTTAAAAACGTGCTTTTCTTGACCTTAAAGTTATATTACAAGCAGGTCTGGGTTAGACACAGCACTGTAACTTTAAAAATGTATGTCTATATAGTGCTAATAAACTGAATTTTTAATGCTCTCTTGATTATGAAAAGATATTTTAAAGACAAGTGATTTTATCCCAAACACTCCCTCTGTTTCTGCATATGCTAATTTACTTGATTAATTTGGAGAACATCTGCATAGAATTCTGTACACTTACCAGTGGTGAGATCACACTGCTTTTCAAGTATCAGCCTCAAATTTCACTTTCCAGACAGACTCAGATTTTGTGTCTAATTGGGATGCCAAATATACAAAGGTACCCCAGAAGTGTGTAATTATGTAATTTTCTCTTGATCTTTCAGAGTCTTCCTGCGAGCAATTAATCAGTATGCAGATATGCTAAACAAAAAATTCCTTGATCAAACCAACTTTGAGTTACAGGTAAGAAAAAACTCTCAAGTTTAATGGAATCAGTGATATTAATGTAATAAATTTCTGCCCTAAACATGTAGTTTTGGTAGGTTTGTTCATCATTGTGAATCTCAGTTATCCCAGGCTCATTCTAGGAGTTGTGATCCATTCCTGACTTGTGGGTCTTGTCATGGAATCACAGAATCACAGCAGGCTTTGGGTTTGGATTCTGCTTGAATCATCAAAACACAAAGAATTGGGATTTGTAGCTGGGAAATATTTGTTGGAAACATAAAGGCAACAAGGAGCTGTATTAAGAATTTATCAAGAAACACCATCTCTGTGGTGTCTGTTCTTTTCTCCTTTAAATATTTATGTGCATAGTTTAGAGACTTTTAAGTTTTTTTGTAGGTGTGTAGAGAAACATTTCAGAGAATTAATGGAATCTCTTCTTGTCATTTTGGGCCTTTCAGCTCTGGAACAACTATTTCCACCTGGCTGTTGCTTTTCTCACGCAAGAATCTTTACAACTGGAGAATTTTTCAAGTGCTAAAAGAGCAAAAATCCTCAACAAGTAAGTCCTGCTCATCATCTAAATCATGGCCAAGACCTCGAGGCCTATTGCCATAATTTCAGTTTAATTTCTTTGCTAAATCTATTCAAATTGAGATGCAATCAGGGGATAATGAAAGGTTGGGTTGAAAACCATGAATGAAGTGTTGTGTGTGTTTCTGCCCCAGCATGGAGATCTGAATTTCACCTTTCATTACTGATAAATTCAGTGTTTGCTGCTGCAGGATGTTCAGAAAGTCAAGATTCTCAGAAGTGTTACCATGTTATAAAACTGCATTTTGAAATAACTTCAGCTTTGTGCTTCTTCTAATCTCATTTTATGTCTGCTCTTTATTGGTAATCCCTGATGCCTGTTTAAGGGAATTTTGGTCACTCCAGCCATTTCCACTGGGCTGCCCCTGAAGGATGGCTTGGGATAAGTACAACCATTTCCTGCTCCTGAGGGATTCCATTCCCTGCCTCCAACCACCCCACTGCCAGTCAGAGTCCCACAGCACAGGAAAGCTGTCAAAAGGGGGGAAAAAGCCTGGGAATAAGAGTGGAACATGAAGATTTTGTTTAAACAGGGATTAAGGGTGGAAAAGACCTCCAAGGTCATGGAGTCCAAGGCCACCACTGCTCTGTCCCCAGGTGCCACATCCTTACAGTTTTAAATCCCTCCAGAGGTGGGAAACTCTGCCTGAACAACCAATTCCAATTTCCTCTGAGTGAGGAAATTTTCCCAGCTCTCCATTTAACCTCCCCTTGTCCTGTTGATATTTCTCCTGCTTTTATTGGTGTTCCACATGAGTGGCATTATTACTTCACTAAGCACCAGGCTCTGAAAAGAGCCAGTTTTGTGATTTCAGAATGTTTCTGTGCATGAGATTTGGGAAGAGCAGCTAGAAAAGCTGGGTGTTCCCACAGCCAGTGAGGTCACAAAAATGGGGAATTTCCAAGCTGTGATTCCCTGAACAAACAGAGCTCAGGCTTCTGGTGTGTACAACAAATAAAATGTGTCTATACAGAGACAGAAAATGTATTTTGTATCCTTTCACCTTCCCAATTCAGGCCTTTCTGTTGATTATTATGACAAGAGAAATCCCAGGGAGAGTGGGGACAGTTCATCACTGCTGCAGTGACTTGGTTTAAATGCTTTTTGCTCGTGTGGCTTCTAGGTTTTGACCAGAAAATTCAGGAAGGCCTCCACATCCCATCCTTTTTTATGGGAGCCAGGTTTTGCCCTGCACACTCCAGCACTCCCTCCTGAGTTTTGAGGTGTTTCCTTTGGAAGCTGTGCTCCACCTGAGCCTTGAAAGAGAATTTTAAAGCATTTTAGGATCTGCTCTACCTGGGACTTGCAGGGCTTCCTTGATGAAACAGGAATATTTACAAGTTCACTGGAAAAGTGGTGTCAAGCAGAGCTCAGGGTTTGGGGCTTGTGCTATAAACACCATAAATAACATTATAGATAAAGGTTTTTTAAGGAAATTGAGCTGGTGTTGCGCTTTGTGCTTCTTCTAATTTAAGGAAATCGAGCAGGTATTGTAAAGGCAGGTATATTTCATTGAGGAAATTGAGATGGTGTTGCAGGTAAATTTTATTTCATTCAATTTAGAGTCTCTTTGCTCCCTTTGCCCAGTGTTAGTGAGCAGCTACAAGAGCATTTTAGTTCAGCTCAGACTCCTGACCTGAACAAAGAGCCAGAAACTGAGCTGTAATTGGGCTGGAAATTGCTGTCAAATATATTTGTGGACTGCTAATTCCTCTTTGTCAGGAGGGGAACCACAGGCACAAATTTTCTTGGAGTGATTTTTATAATAAACAGAGCAGTTTATCTCGCTGAAGGAATCCAAGGAATCAACAGGCATTTCTCACTGCTAATATAAGTAAATAAATTAAGTCATTTGAAGTGGTTGCTTAATAAAGTTTGCAAAATTGTAAATCTTCATTTATAATGAATTTGCAAATTGTTATTTTCAGTTTAATCAGGTTTTGGAGACAGGAACCAAGACAATAAATTTGAGATTCAATAAATGCATGGTCTGGAGGCACTTTCATTGCTGTGTGAAGGCACTTCTGTGTCAAAAGGGATATAATTAATCAGTTAATTCAATATCACACTCACCCATCTTTTTAAGTACATATTTCAATTAAAACGTCAAATATTTAATAATTAAAATTTAATTATTGTAATTTGTAGGTTTTGCTAAACATTGCATTTAAGCATTAGATAATAACAGATTCTTAATGATGCAGAAGATTCTCTTTAATCCATATTAATGGCAGGGTGTCTCATTATTATCCCCCAGAAATCCTACAAGTTGCCAGATATTACAGTTTGGCTCATCTTGTTATTTAAGTAATGATCTTTAACTTGCAAATATTCCATGTAGCAAACTCATCCTTGGAGCTCGTTCTGGTGCTGATCCCATCGTTAATGAAGGCATTGGGGTGATTTCCACTCATTAAAGCTTTCCTGGTGTTCCTGTGGAGAAGGAGGGGAAAGGAAAATGTCCCAGCTGGGAGGTGGGAGGTCCTGGTGCCACCAGCCTCAGGGTGGATGGGCTCCCACCTCTGCCTGGCACCATGGAATGTTGGAATTGTGGAGGCTGGAAACCTTTTTTCTCCAAATTTTGATGTTTCCAGAAGCATTGCTGAGCTGCTGGGGGTATCCAAGTAATCTTAGTAATGTGGGTCCAATTTGAGAACCTGTTCTGGAATTTCTTCTCTTTTTGAAGGCTGTGAATTTTGAAATGAGATTTATCTGCTTGTAGGTCTTAGATTTATTTTGTTTTAATGCTGGTTTTGTTTTCCTTTTTAAGGTATGGGGACATGAGAAGGCAGATTGGGTTTGAGATCAGGGACATGTGGTACAACCTGGGTAAGTATCCAAAGCATGTGTTGCCTTCAGTGTTCCCAAAAAAACAATTTAGAGGGGGATTCCTGGAAAAATTCAGTGCCAGGTTGGATGGGACTTGGAGCAACCTGGTCTGTGGAAGGTGTCCCATGGAATGAAATGGTCTTTGATGTCCCTTCCAACCCAAACCATCCCATGATTCTCTAAAATGAATTTGCTTTCTCTTGAAGCAAAAGTATGCCTGCAGAAAGCTTTTAAAAATCAGGTGATTTAAGAAATCAAGCCACCTCTGCCTATTTAATTCACCATCTTGGAAGGCACATCACTCTTGTTAATATTTATGACTCATTTTTTTGTGGGTTCAGCTGAACACAAAGCCATTGCCATGGTGACTCAGTGGAGGTTTTTTCCCATTAAAAAATACCTATATACACACATATTTCTGTTTACTCACTTGAGAATGCAGTACCTGAGACTTTAGCAAAATGATGTGTCCGAAGATTCCCACTACCTCAGCCTGAAAATTCTGCTTAAACTCTGCTTTTCAGCCTTGTCTGGCTGCATCAGTGAGTCAGGAAAGCTAGAAAAAAAAAAAATAAATCTATTTACTCACTTGAGGATGCAGTACCTGGGACTGTAGCAAAATGGATGTGTCCAAAGGTTCTCAGTACCTCAGCCTGGAAATTCTGCTTAAACTCTGCTGTTCATCCTTGTGTGGCTGCATCAGGAAAGGCTGGGAAGTTGGACCTCCCTGAAGCTCGTAGGTAAATGAGGCAGCTCTGCCCCTCTCCAGCCTGGGCTGCTCTCTGGCTATAATTTGCCTGTACAGGGATTAAATTTCATGAGAAACTGAGTATTTACTGTGACCTGGGTGTACTTGTCTGCCAGCTTTCATTTTCCTGAGCTTAACAGCACAGACACTTCAGCTCTTCTGAGTTTTATCAAAACTTCCTTCAGTGATCAGAAATAAACGTGTTTGCCACTTCACTTCTATCTCTGCCTGAGCTGTTGTTGCTGAGAGTTGAAAAACCCCAGCATCTCTGAGAGAAGAGAGTGCCAAGGGTTCATAAGTATTTGATATCACAGAATTTGCATCCTATCTGCTGGAATGATGAGGAGAGGCTTCAGAGAGCAGCTGAGTTCACTTTTATTAGAAGCATCTTTGGTGAATTAAGTGTCTGGAGAACAGATTAGAGCTTAGTGCACGACTGAGATGTGACTTGACAGGCAGGTAATAAAATCAGTGTCGTGCCTGCTGCTGCATCAGCCAGCGTGGGATGCTGGCAGCCTCTGGGTGAGCAATTAGCCAAATCCTTCCCTCTTCCAGGCCCACAGTCATGGGGTCATGGAATTGTTAAGGTTGGAAAAGGTCGAGATCAGTCCAGCACTGCCAAGGCCACCAGTGTCCCATGTCCCCAAGTGCCACATCCTCGTGGATTTTAAATCCCTCCAGGGATGGGCACTCCACCACTGCCTTGGGCAGCCCCTTCCAGTGCTTGTAAATCATTTTGGTGAAGAAATTGTTCCCACTATCCAACCTGAACCTTCCCCATAGCCTGAGGCCGTTCCCTCTCCTCCTGTCCCTGTTCCCTGTTCCCAGATCCCAAATCCCCCCGGCTGTCCCCTTCTGTCAGGGAGTTGTGCAGAGCCACAGGGTCCCCCCTGAGCCTCCTTTTCTCCAGGCTGAGCCCCTTTCTTTGGATTCTTATGGATTCTTAAACCTTTCCCAGGATTTACTGGACTGAAAGTTGAATGTTTGATGCAGACTTTTCCATCCAGCTGTTGTTAAGTGAGGTTGTTTTATCCAGGCTGGCCTTTGTGGAGTGCATTGTGTCTTTCACTGCTGCTGCTGTCACTGGCTGCTCTTCACAGGTTATTTAGTTGCTCCAGGGTTCAGTTTCTCACCATTAACAAGGATAATAATTTCCCCTGGAGTTTTGGGAATCGATTGGCACAAGGGGTAGTGTTTTCTTCAATATTTCTTTCTGTGCTGTCTTGAAAGCCTTTTATTTTTAATGGATTTTTTGTAAATGGGGATTATCCAGGTAAGATGCCTCTGTGACCTCCTCAAGCTCTAATATCTGTGATTCTCTAAGATCCATTCATGGAATCATTAATGCCAAAATCCCCCATGTGGAGGGAGTGAGGAAATTGCTGCTCTTCCCAAGAAAAGCTGGGAGAGGAAGGTAAATGTGAGACTGGACCCCAGTCCAAGGCAGCCTTTGTGCTTCTCCTGAGCAGCACCTTGAATTTCCTCATCCTTGTCACGCAGAGAGTCCATGTTAAACTCATGGATCATGTTTAACTTCTGGCTCCTCACCAATCTCATCTGTGTCACAGCATCAATTAAGAAGGAATTCCAACTTCCCACTGCATGGGAATTGATTGGGGGGTGCCTGACACTTTTATCTTGGAAGCTTCACTGCATTAATCAAATTATTCATGTGTATGTTCAGAAACCAAATCAGAAGTGAAAGGCTGGAATCCTGGAGCACAGAATTTTTATGTTTGTGCCATTGTGCATGAGATGTGATGAAACCAAACCACCCTGACTTTTGATTTATGGATTAAAGGGTATAGAAAAGCCTCAAAAATGAATATTTTGTCTCATCAGGTTTTGTTTCTAAATACCATTATTAAGACACGATGCCTGCTGAGTTAAAAGTACCCAGCTGGGAATAAGGCAATCCTCCAGCTATAATGCACATTTAAAAGTATAATTTTTTTCTTTTTTTAATTAAATAGTAAAACAAGAATTTTTAAAGTTTTTACTTGGCTGCCTGTTTCTGATGCAAGGAGAGGCTCAATAGTCACACCTTCCTCATTTTATAAGCAGGAAAAAAAAAATAAAAGAACATTTATAGTGCAGAACAGCACTTCAGAGGGTTTTTTCCTTCCATACCACAACCTGGACTTTCAAATGTGTTGCTTTAAGTCACTGTTTTGTTGAAACTGAGGCTTCTTAAACCTTGCTGAGAAATGAAGCATCAAAAAAGCATCAAACAGGCCGTGGCCTGTCTTGGAGATGCAGGAACTCAAAAACCACACACTGAGAAGGGTTTTGTGATGCAATTTAGCCAGCAGAACCCCAGAATCTGCCAGGAGGTCGTGTGCCCAGGGGTGCAGTGGTTAATGTCCCACAGCTGAGTGGCAGAGGAATTGTGGTGACATTTCAGTGACATCCTGGTGGGAAAGGTGACAACGCTGATATTGGTGATGTCTGAGCCAGCTGGGGGGAGATGGAGAGGAGAAGCTCCTCAAGGTGAAGGAGAATGGTTGCTGGTGTCCTCCAGCAAGTGCCACCATCCCTGCCAGGGCTTGACGTCACCAAAGGTGTCTTGACAAGCCCTCGATGTCATTGGAGGGAAGGGCAGGGTTAAAAATAGCCCTGAACTTTGGGTGTTACATAAATAGAAGTCATTACACATAACCCTCTCTGGATTAGTCAGGCATGTTCCCAGCCAGCCCAGGGGACAGGGGAGCCTGCTGGCAAATTACTCCCAGGTTTTTGGGGCCCAAATTGAGATGGGAAGAGTCTGGGAAATGAGAATCACAGCAAGGAGAGTACTTGGGTTTGGTTTGTGATGAGATCCCTTCCTGCTGTGGGAGCACATCCCATGGCCAGGCACAAGATGCTGCAAGGGGAAGGTTTTGTATGTCCAAAGGTGGCTTTTTGTGCATGGGATTCCTAAAGCAGCTGCACAAGTTGGTTTTCAGAAGAGACTCCTCAGTTCTCTCCCAGACTTGTCACATTTGGAGTCTCTGTGTGGGAGTTCCCACACTCCTGCAGAGGGGACAAGGTGAATTCCCTGCTGAGATGTTTATCAGAGGGTGGATGCTCTGGGTGGGCAGGGGAGGATTGTTTCCCTTCCTGCTTTGCTCCCAATGCTTTCTTCAGTGGCCCAGCATCTCCCAGGATCATGTTGTCACAGCAAACCCATGCGTGTCACCACTGGTGTGTGTGGGATGTCATCACCCAGGGCTCCCACTCCAGGGGCTTCCCCCAGAGAGCTGCAAACAGATCATCATCAAATCAAAGACTCTAATCTTGTGTGGATTTTTCACATCTCAGGTCCAAGAGATGCTCCTCTTCTAAGGGAATTCCTGTGCTTGAGGCAATGGAAAAACCCTCTGTGGCACAGGAGAGCTCACAGCATTCAGTGGTGAACAACTTCTGTCACTGTTTATTTGTTTTCTGCAGTGTTGACTCTGACACTGCTCAGGCATAACACAAGAAATCTGTCACCTGAGAGGCCCAGTGTAATAATCCTTGTAGGAGACTGAGGGAAGCTTTAGGCCTGTCACTTGATATTCCTGAGCAGCCCCCAGCACTGCAGCAGCACCCAAAGTCACCATTTTCCTTGAGTATTAATTTGCCCTGATCCTCTTGCTAATGCTAATAGGATTCAGGAGTTTGCCAAATCAAGGAACTCAAATTATATCTGCTAAAAAAAAGGAGTGTGTTTGATGGTAAAGGATTTTTCTTGATTACATTTGTTGAGATTTATGTTAGTTCTGGTCAAAGTGAAACTACCAATTAAAGACTTCACTGGTTACTGTCACAGTGGTGTAGTGCAGTGGAATAAAAATGAGTTGAAATCTGTTTCTGTCCTGTACCACTGGCAACTGCAGTGGGAAGCAAGAGTTTGAGGGCTGGAGGAAACTGAGGACTGGACTCCAAAGAATCTGGTCTGAAGCTTGATACTGGGCATAGAAATAGTGTTTGAACCTGGTTGTGACCATCTCTGACAGGGCATTTGTGAGGAACATCTCCAGTTCTGTTCTGAGCTGCCAGTGGATCCCAGCCTGTTGCAGATGGGGGAGTGGATTTGTGTTTGTGTTTCCTGAACTTCTGCCTGAAGCTCTCAGGGCTGTGCAGGTGCAGCACCATTGTACAGTGGGGTGATGAAACAGCAGCACAGGGTGCCCAGAGAAGCTGTGGCTGCCCCTGGGTCCCTGGCACTGTCCATGGCCAGGCTGGAGCCACCTGGGGTACTGGAGGTGTCCCTGCCTGGCAGGAGTGGAATTGGATGAACTTTAATGCCACTCCCAACTCCAACCATCCTGTTGATTTCTCCATGGACTTACTCACCAGATAATTTGCAGCACACACACTCTGCACCCATTTACCAGTAATATAAACAGCAACCTGCTCTTTTTTCCCAGGCCAGTATTTATTAGGTGCCACGCTCCTGCTAAGCTTTAATTTCCCTTCCCTGTGTGGAGCAGAGCAGGGACAGGGGGAGGAGCAGCTTCCTCTTGGGAAGCTAAATCTGCAGTCAGGTTTTGCAGGCAGCTCAGCTCCAAGGAAAGGAGACATATTGTGGGCTGGCTGAGCTGTGCTTTCATGTCTTGAGGCTCTGTTAGGCTGCACTCGTGGTGACATTTTGATAGACTGACACCGAGAACATTTTGTTCACACTGGAGTCTAAATAAGTTAATACAAGTGATGTGCCTTTTAGCCTCCCTCCCTGCCAGCCACACATTGTGTTTTAAAATAAAACCTGGAAATTTGGGTGTGAAAATCTGTAGTGGGAAATGTGGCGAGTCCCAGCTTGATGGCTGATTCAGCAACTCCTCTTGATCTGGATTTAGACAATACCTTCCCTCTTGCGGAATTAATAATAATAATTATAATGGTGGCCATCATCATCATCATCAACATCATCATCATCATCAAATAAATAAGCATAATAAAAAAGTGTTTCAGTAGAGCCAGATATTAAAATATGCTTTGTTGCGCTCCATGAGGATTTATTAATACAGCTTTTACATCCATCATCATCATCAATCACTCTGCCAAAGTTGTTCACTCTGAAATGCATCTTTTCTCCTAAAGGTCAGCATAAAATCAAGTTCATCCCAGAAATGGTGGGGCCTATCCTGGAAATGACTCTGATCCCAGAAACAGAGCTGAGGAAAGCCACCATCCCAATCTTCTTTGACATGATGCAGTGTGAATTCCACTCCACCAGGAGCTTCCAGAGGGTAAGCAGAGAGCTGCAGACATTGAGAGTGAGGAAGATTTGGCTGTTCTTTGACAAAACATAAGGAGTTTTGTTATTTCTCATTTTTCTAAGGACTAATATAATTATGGATTTGTTTATTTCCTATAACTCCTGAGGGGCTGTGGAGTTTTCATCTGTTGGTTTGAAGTGGTTATTGAAGGAGAAATTTGCATGTAGTAAATGAAACCTTCGATTATAGCACAGGAATAAAGACAGATGTCTTAAATTGTCACTGTGACTCACACAAGGAGTTTGCTCCTGAGATAAATGGCACATAAAGGAAGCCTGGTAATGTGGCAAAAGTATAACCTGTAAGGATTTATCTTCTCTACTCTCTTATAATTCTGATTTTCCTTACTGTTTTATGGATTTTGAATAAGAAAAAAACAATCCAGCACTGTCAGTGATTCTTCTTGCTCTACAGGCACTGCAAAATCTCAAATAGTAATGGAGCATTTTTATTCTATTTTATTTGAACCTGCTGAAGGGAGCCCTTGAATACACAAACACCATCTTTTCCTGATAGCTTCAACTTTTGAAAGACAAGTGAAGTGGAAGAAAGTTTCCTGATATCATTCATCTGACATTGCTTCCCTTGAAACTTTGCTTATGGATTGAGTTTAAGACTAGTTAGGCCAGGTAGGGTTTGGACTAAGCCAGTGGAGCTCCTTCCCACTGAGATTGCTGTCAGTTCAGGATATGACCTTGTGAATTTTGCAATAAAGCTTGACATGTGTTGTTTGCTTTTTTCCCCTTTCTATTGGCAGATTTCTTTCTTGGATGAAAAACCTTATCCTTTTCCATACCTTTCTTGTGAACTGCTATTGAGGAGCAGCTCTTAATAAATCTGTAGGCAGAGTAAATGAAAATCTGCGTGGGGAGACTTAAGCAAGGGAAATGGCATCAGCTTTATTGCTTTGATTTGTTTTGTGCTGGATGGTGTGTGGAGAGGTTGTGAACTGTGTTTTGGCTTCATCCAATTACTGCATAATCATTTTTTCTCATGTTTGACTCCAGTGCTACTGTAAAGATTGAAATGCTCACTGGGATGCCATTTAAACAGTTTCCTGTCAGATGCTCTCTTTTGTTGCTTGTCATTTTTTATTTGTACAATTATATAGATCATGAAAAATCCGAGGGTAACTTTATAGCTAAATTTATGGCCCTCAATTTTCCTGACAGAAGGAAACCAGCTTTGTGTGGAATAGTTGGCTGATTTTAACAAATGAATGTCTTAAATATTTCACTTAGAGTTTGGGGGGTTTTTTTTGCCATTTGAGAAGAAAAATGCCTCATCCTCAAGTCAGAGATGTCTGGGGTTGTACTTGACATAGTATTCCCTGTGGCAGTGCAGCTTCTTTATGGCTGTAGCATTGATAGGACAGGTGCAGAGGTAACAACCCCCTTTTCCATGGTTTTGGAGGAACCAGCCACATCTCACAGGGAATAATCAATCTGTCCATTGATCATGCAGTTCTGAGTTTGCTGAGTATCTCAGGTTGGCCTTTGGGGAATGAAGATCACAGGCAGAAAAAAGAAAAACCACAGGCAGATGAAAAGAAGATCACAGGCATAAAAAATGGAAGTCACAGGCAGAAGAGCAGAGGGTTAAAGGAAAATCTAGGCTGGATGGGACCTCTGGAAGTAATCTGGGCTTTAGGTTGGGTTATCTGGGAGCACCTGAAGCTCAGTTTGGAATATCTCCAGTGAGGGTTGTTTGATGAGCTATTCCAGTGTTTAATCCTGGCCTTTGGAAGGTGTCCTTGCCTGTGGCAGGGGCTTTGGAATGATATAAGGTCTCTTCCAACCTCAGCCATTCCAGGTTTCTATGATTCAGACTTTCTGCTTTTTATTTCCCTGTGGAATTTCCCTGGCTCAGCTTGTGCCTTTTTCTGCTTCCATCTCCTCTCTGAGCACCTTTTAGTTGTTGGAATGTTTGAGCTGGATTTTCTCTGGGCTGAACAAACCCAGAAATTCCTTCAACCACTGCAGGTTCTGCAGCACTCTGCCCATGTTGGTGACCCTCCTTTAGACCATCTCCATCTTGTCAGTGTCCCTCTAAGCTGGTGGATCAGAGCCACACCCAGAATTCCAGCTGTGGTTCAACAAGTGCAATAGTTCCTGTTGCTGCTCTGGCCATGCTCTTGCTGGTGCAATCCAGGACTCTTTTATGCTCCATTGAAGGGGGACACTTTTTTTTCATGTTCAGCTTGGTAAATTGGCTTTTCCCAGTCGCCTTCTTGCCCTTTGTGTACCTGGAAAACCTTCCATGAGATCTTGCTCTGTGGTTTCCTCAGGAACTGAGGTGGAGCTGCCTGGTCTGTAGATTCCTTGCTCAATTTTTTGTCTGTTTTGTGTTGAAGTGATAGAAATAGATTTTTTTAAAATTTTTTTTTAATATTACCAGTACCTAGGGAAGCTTTGATGCTTAATGGGTCGATGTAATGTGCAGCTTTATATCCTTTATATGCAAGTACCAATTATCCTTGTCCAGCACTGCTTGCAGAGAGAACTTCCAAATGGCATGGTTGGCTGCTGTTAAACTAATCTGCCAGAAATCCAATTATCTAACCTTATTAGTCACATCAACAAGGGTTTAGATTGGCTCCACTTCTCCAGCAGATGTATCAACCTCATGATTTGTGGGGGAGGAACTGCAGTTTTTTGCAGGCTTCCCATGCTGTGATGGTTTGTGTGGTAAACAGGCAACTTTCCCTATGGTGGTTTTCATTTCAGGAGGATTTGGGTTTGCCTGGTAAAATCAGGAACAGACAGAAGAGTTTGGTTTTTTTTTTCTTCTCCCAGTGTATTTAGAGACAGAACAGGATAAATTCCCCTTGTTTTTACAGAACTATATTAAGGTTGACTGAATTAAAAACTGGAGTTGCCCATTATGTCCTCTCCTTCTGAAGCCTTTATAAGACTTCAAAGTAGCCTGGACCTCAAAGCATCCTAAAATCCCATCCTAAAAACAGTGTGGGATGGAAGCTTCCCTGTGGAAGGAAACTCCTTCTTCTCCCCTTGGCTTCTCCCTTGGCTGGTTTCAGTACCAAATGAAATTTTTGAGCCTCTGGATCAAAGGGAATTTGTCAGAGCCATGGCAGTGATGAAAGAGAATTGCTTTGATTGTTCATGGCCTGCTCAGATGAGTGGATGGCTCCTGTGGTGACAGCAGGAGGGAAAGCTTCAGGTGGAACAGCCCTTCAGCTGGAATGTGGCATTTGGAGCATGGAGAGCTCCTGGTGTCACTGCCTGTCCCTCCCAGCTGTGCCTTCAGTCCTCATTTCCTACCAGCAGTCTTTGCATCAATTTTAACTCACCTTTTCTGGACCTGAGTCACTGCTGATACCATGTGCTGCTTGTTTGGAGTTGAGCCCATTTCTAACATTTGACAAGAAATCTCAGTATCACCAAACAGTCACACCAGCATTTTGATTTTCACATGCTGGTTGTTGATGAATTTCAGAGGGATTTAATTCTTCTTAGTCAGGAGTTTCCCCTAGTTTATCTGAATCTCTCTTGGCTTTCAGAACCTATAATTCCTTATTAAGTCTTTTTACCCCTTCTGAGCCCCGGGTTAACCTCCCTTTTCCTGTGCTGTGGATTTGCAGACAGTACACAAGTAAATGACTTTCCCAGTTCCTGTGATCCCAATGAACATTCAAATCCAAATAACTAATCCCCCACAAAGGATTGGTTTCAATAAGTAATACTTTTAATTATTTACAGTTGAAGTGTAAATGTGTAAGTTTTTCTTGGTTTCTGGCCTTTTGGAAAATATCAGTAATCCTCTCTCACTCCATCTGAAAGCAAGGAAGAAAGGCAATGCAGTGGCCTCCAAAATGATCCTGTCATTTTGAATGGCTCCAGCCATTCCCAGCAGGAATGCTGTGGAAAAATAGGAAAGAGAACAGATGAAACCATTGGGAATAGCCACCAACTTTCATAAAAACCTCTGAGCAAAGTTTTGCTGTACTTGTGTGATATTTCTGCATTAGGACTAATTTCTGGTGGTGTGATCTGTCACTTGAATTTTATATGGCAAATTATTATTAGCCCACATCAAAATGAATTTATAGCAGCTTGGAGGGCTGGAAATCCTCCTCATCTGCAGCAAAATTAACTTGTAAGCCAGTGCTACAAATTCAGCCTTCCTTGAGGTAAATCCAAACTCAAAAGTGATCAGTTGAGTTGACATGAGATGGCTTCCCCTGATTTATTTGCTCCAGGTAGGAGATGGTCACAGACAGAGGAAGCACTGGATGTGTTCTTTGCTCCAGTTCAAACTCTCATCCTAAAGAGAAGCTGAGATCTTGATCAGCTGTGAGGAAAAGTGGATAAAAATGTCCTGTAATCTTCCTGGTACCACCCCTCAAGCTTCCAGTGTCAACAGGAGGATGTGAACGTGGCTCACTGATGGTGCAGATGTTCCCCCTCAGCAAGTGGCACTGGCTCTAATGGAAGCATTGGAGATTTGGCACTTCTTCATTTGAGACTAAATCCCATCACAATAATTGCAGGCTTATTTATGCATTAAATTAAATGTAATGCGTTTATTAAAAAAAGCATTAGGGAAAAAAAAATAAAGAGAGAAAAGGAAAAATGGAGTTTATCAACAGATGCCAGGTGCAGTGTCCCAGAGCCATTGGCTTGTGCAGCTCCAGGGTCACATTCCTGCTCCCATCATGGGAAATTATAAACCTCCAAAGCTCCATAAACCTCAGCTGGTATTGATAAAACCTTCCTCTGTGGAAAGACCACAGAAGGAATTTTAACTGATGTTAAATAACATTTATTCATCTGGCGGCTACGATTGCGTCACAGCAACTCCGTGAAAAATATCAGGAATGACTGAAGAGCAGAGATATTGTTAATAATCCTTAAAACCTCCAAAATGCCACAAGTCTGGCTCTGTTCAGCCCAAGAGGCTATTAGGGGAAATAGCCCAACAAAGCGTGGATTTACAGAGATTTAAATAAAACTGATAGTGGGAAGATCCTCGAGATCCCTCATGACAGATGTAATTGCTCTCCTCTGTCTGAGTAATCTTTTCCTAAAAAATACATCACCTGAAGGGCTGGGACTGGCAGCAAGTGTCGTTTTTCACATTGGGTTAGAAAGTCAATTTTTTTCTGGGCTCATTAGGGTACAGGATTTTTGTGATTTCTCTGTTTCATCACTGTGTTGTTTCAGGGTTTTACTCAAGGCTCTGCTACTGGGGGAACATGTTTGGTTCTGGGAGGGGGTGGATTGCATTATCTTGCCTTTTCTCATTTTCCTCTCATTATTTTAATAATGGATTCATTGTGTTCACTGTGACCAGGGACAGGACCTGAGGGAACAGCTGGAGCTGTGTCAGGGAGGTTTAGGTTGGATTTTAGGGAAAGGTTCTTCCCCCAGAGGGTGCTGGCAGTGCCCAGGCTGCCCAGATAATGGGCACAGCCCCAGAGCTCCAGGAGTTTGGACAGCACTGCCAGGGATGCTCAGGGTGGGATTTTTGGGGTGTCTGTGCAGGGACAGGAGCTGAACTGATGATCCTTTGGGGTCTCTTCCAGCCCAGAATATTTTATGATCCAGACAATCCATTCTTTCTCTGTGGGTACATTATGTGCTGTTAATATCACCTGCAGATGCAAAGTACATCTCTTGACATTTACGAAATATTGGTACTCCCTGTTCTTTGCTTCTCCTCAACGTCCTTAGGGGTGGCTTAAGCAAGTGACAACTGTTCTGTCACCAAACTCCCACTGTGAGCATTGGGCTCCCATTCCCCTGCCAGGGGCTCCCAGCTCACCCAGCCTCTCCTGCTGAGATCTCTGTCTTTAATCCTGTGGCTGTCTGTGCTTCCTTAATGAAGAATTAGGTGACTTCACTGATTGCTTACAGAGCAGAAGGCCTACAGTGAACCTTCCTCCACTAACAATTCGTATCCATTCCTAGCAGCAACAGCTAAAACCCTCTGTAATCATTAAAAATCCAGAGAATTACCCAGTTTGCATTTAAAACATATTCTGGTCACCACTAAAGTTCGCATTCCTTTAATATTGCCCAAATAAAATAATTCTGGAGTTGTTTGAAACTCCTCCCTTCCCTTCTGCAGGGTTTATTAACAGCTTTTTCAGATTATGTTTTCCAGTCAGTGTCTGTGTGCTCAAAGGGGTGTCAGGGATGCTGGGGGGTGCATCCAGCTGGGTTATCCAGCCTCAGGTGTTGCCTTTCCTCTCTCAGAGATCTTCCAGCATTTTTGTGTTTAGTTCTGTTGCTGAGGACATTCTGTGTCTCCTTTCTCCCTGCCCTCAGTTCCTGTCATTAATCTCACTCTTTCATTTACTGTAATTTTTATTTACACTTCATTTAGCAACACGACCAAAGATTCCTTTAACCAGAGAAGTCCTTGTAGGTCAGGAGATCATCGTGGAGAGTCTAAAACCAGAGACTGCAAACTCTAAAAGTCAATCAAGCTTTGAAGCAGGGGCTAAACGTCTCACCAAGGCACCCAACCAATCTGTGAGGCATTGAGGCTACAGTAATAAAGTGAAATATTTGCCAGCTGATTATTTACGCTTGCTTTGTTTAATTACAGTTCGAGAACGAGATCATCACCAAACTGGATCACGAAGTGGAAGGAGGCCGTGGAGATGAGCAGTACAAAGTGTTATTTGACAAAATGTAAGTGTTGATCAGCAGCAAAATTTATGTCACAGGGAAGTCAGGAGAGAGAGCAATTAGACTACAATGAACTTTGTAGCCCAGAAATAATTAAAATCTGTTAACGATGCGCAGTATTTAAAACTGCACCTGAGTCGAGGTTTTTCTCTGCCTGTGATTAACAAGGCGAACTTAATTGGTTTTTCAGTCTCCTGGAGCACTGCAGGAAGCACAAGTACCTGGCAAAGAGTGGGGAGACCTTTGTGAAGCTGGTGGTGAGGCTGATGGAGAGGCTGCTGGACTACAGGACCATCATGCACGACGAGAACAAGGAGAACCGCATGAGCTGCACCGTCAACGTGCTGGTGAGCAGGACACTCACAAACCACTGCAAAATCGCCACAAAATCGCTGTGAAAACACTACAGAATTGCNAGAATTACCACAAAACAACCACAAAATCGCCACAAAATCTCCACAAAATTGCCACAAAATCACCAAAAAAATCACCAAAAAATCACCACAAAATTGCTACAAAATCACTACAAATCACCACAAAACCATTACAAAATCACCAAAAATCACCACAGAATCACCACAGAACAACCACAAAATCACTACAATTTCCACATCACACAAAAAAACCCCACAAACTACCACAAAATCACCTCAGAATCACCACAAGACCACCACAAAATTGCCACAAAAATCACCAAAAATCACCACAAAATTACCACAAAATCACGCAAAAAATTGCCAAAAAAACACCACAAAATCCCTACAAAATCACCCAACATCACAATGAAATCACAAAAAAAACCACAAAATCACTGCAAAATCACCCACAAAATCACCCCAGAAATCACCACAAAATCACCAAAAATCACCACAAAATCACCAAAAATCACCACAAAATCACCCAAACTCCCATTGCCCTCAGAATCCTTTACAAAGGGATTATGTCAAGCAGAGTGTCTGTTGGGATTCTCAGGGAAATTTGGAATGCTTTCGGTTTTTTTCCTATTTTTTTCCTATTTTGATGAAGGTGAATCTGTGAAAACATGGATTATCTCTTCTTTAATTGTTTCTACAGAAAGATTTGAGGAGAAATGTTACAGGGCCCGTTCATTGACATTTACAATTGATGTGTAAACAACTCTGTGCTGAAAACCACTTGACATACAGAATGTTGGAGTTCTCTGCCATTTACTCCCAAAATTTCCATGGATTTGCAATCCCATTTAGATTCTGCTCTCTGCTCAGCCCCTTTATCCAAATTATTTGATGGAATTGGAGTTACTATTTCACTCACAGCAGGAAAATCTTGGCATGTTTTACTCACTGATAGGAAATTTCCTCCTTTTAGATCCTGAAATTTTGGGGTGTCCACTCCATACACAAATCTTGGACCATTTGGGCTGGAGTTGGAAGCAATAATTGTCCCCATTGTACTCACACACATCATGGTCTTTGATGGAGATTCAGAAAATGGGATTTTACAACCCAGAAGTCAGCACCCATGACAAGTAACTTTCAGAGACCCCAAAATAATGTGAACTAAATTTGATTTTTCCACTAGCACTGTTTGCCACTGAGGATTCCAAGCTTTCCTCCCCAGGTCATCATCAAAGCTTTGATTTTGCTTAAATACATGAGGCACAGCCAGTGTTTAGCATTTATGTGATCTGGCTGATGGGTTTTGTTCAGGAAAGAGCTGAGTAAATAGTTTGCAGCTCTTTTTTTTGCATATAATGTAGTTTTTTAGCTTTTTTTTTGCATCTGATGCAGTCCTGGCCTCGTGTAGTGCAGCCTTTACACCACCCCATCTCCTCAGCCATCAGTGCCCACTGGAGCACGAGAGGAGATGGAGGCATCAGATCCAAAACTGGGCATTTATTTTTAGTTTGTTTTTGCTCTCTCTGCACATCAGAAAGCATCAGGATGTTTGGGAAATGGGCAAAGAGGAGGGACTTGGGGAGTTGTCAGCAGCTGGTGATGGAACAAGTGCTGCTGGGCTGCCTGCAGAAAGGTCATGAGCAGAGCCCTGGTAATCCCAGAAACCCTGCCAGTTCTCCCAGCAGGATGGCAAACAACAAACCACAGCCACCACACTCTGTGTCACACTGGGGACATTTCCTTGGGAAGGTGAACTTGTTTCTCCTTCCCTTCATCAGAGCACTTGGAGCCAGGATTTCTCTCCATCCCCGTGGAGGAGCCGTGGAACGTTTGGGGTTGGCTTTGTTGGCTCCAGGTGTCTCCCAGCAGCATTCCTGGTGCTGGCTTTTGGCAGCTGGCTTTGGCAGGCATGTGCAGAGGATAGATTTTGTGGGTGATGTGCTGCTGTCAGGTTCAGTGAGACACCAAGAACAGGAGTGCTGGAGCCACTGGAGTCCCCAGGAAACGCCGGGAAGTGGCACAGGGAGGAGTTTTCCATCCCTGTCAGTCACTGTGATTTCAAACTTCAGCTTGGTTTTACACTCCCATTTTCCCTCCAGGCCCACTCAGCCTTTTCATCCTTCTCCAGGTATCTGAAGTGAAATTCAGGCCTTTGCAAAGATCCAACCCATGGCTGAAACTCGGCACAATTCCCATGAGAGGTCTCAAAGAGTTCCTAATTGGGACTTTATTGATCCTGAGATTTTCCTGAGATTAAGTTTGTCTGCATTGAGGGCAGTTTGACTTGGAGAGTTTGATCTGCACTTAAGCCAGTGCTGATGGAGAAGGGGCTGGAGCCCCAGGAGGGGCTGAGGGAGCTGGGAAGGGGCTGGAGAATTCCTGAGGGAGATGGGAAGGGGCTCAGCCTGGAGAAAAGGAGGCTCAGGGGGGACCTTGTGGCTCTGCACAACTCCCTGACAGGAGGGGACAGCCGGGGGGATTTGGGATCTGGGAACAGGGAACAGGGACAGGAGGAGAGGGAACAGCCTCAGGCTGGGCTAGGAGAGGTTTATGTTGGTTATTGGGGAAATTCCTCCCTGGAAAGGTTTGTCCAGCCCTGGCACAGCTGCCCAGGGCAGTGCTGGAGTCCCCATCCCTGGAGGGATTTAAAATCCATGTGGATGTGGCACTTGGGGACATGGGGCACTGGTGGCCTTGCCAGTTTATCTGAATTGAACCCAAAACTAATAAGCAGTTACATCAACTTAAATAATTAACCCCTGGAATAACCCATCATTCGTCTGGGAAACGTGGATCCTGTCTTGGGTTCCAGTTCTCTTTAAGGGATCACTTTTATACTGGATTTATCCCTCTTTTAGTTCTGGTTTTGTGCTCTTTTAATGTCTCCTCTAACTTGTTTAATTTAGCATTGAAATATATTTAATTCACTGAAGAAGGAATTTCTTTGTTTTCTTAGGTATATTTTAAATTTTGGAGGCAAACTTGAAATTAGATTCAGAAATGCCTTGAATCTCTCTCCTGGTTTATCATATTTTGCATTTACAATATTTGCACTGTTAAGCAGTTTATCTCAAGGCTGGAGGCACTCAGAGGAGAGCGATGCTAATATGTGACATATGAAACCAGATAAATAACACTAATCTCACTTTTTATTTCCAAGGAAACTGTTAAAATCCAAGAGCAGGTAATGTGTTTCTCAACTAAGGTTTGAAGTTTTCAATCCATGGAACAACTGTTGCTTAAAAATGACGAGTTTGTTGTATATTAGAAGATTTTCAGCTAAAAATGGTTAATGATGTGTGACATGCAAATGCCAGTAGCAAATTTCTAGCAGTGTTGTTCTTGCAAATTCTTAACCTTTGCAATGAGACAGAAGCCCTAAACCACTGCAACATGAAACATCCCAGCATTTGATTTTTTGAGTTAAATAACTTGTGTTCCATCACTGGAGGCAAATTTCATTTTGCAGTTTGGAGGTTGATGTTACGCAATTATGAATTTTTAATTTGGAGCATGTTCTGTGTACATTCCAAAGTGTGAAATCAAAGACTTTGTAACCAAATTATGTTGTTTTTCAGAATTTCTACAAGGAGATCGAGAGGGAAGAGATGTACATAAGGTTTGTAAACATGACTGGTGACAAACTGCCTGACACAGGCTCTGTAATTGGGGAAATTAAGTTCATATTAAGCAGTCACTTGGGGGCTGGAGGAGAAGAGTAATGAAAAATCACACCTTGGCTGAACCTGAAGTAATTCAAAAGCTTATCTGCACTGAGAACAGAGTGCTGGAAGTGAAAGTCAGGAGATTATCTCTGTCCCCTTTCTCCAAGTCCTTCAGTTCCATTACAATGAGCACTGAAATACTCAGGAGCCAGAATTCTTCTGGTGATGAAGAAAACAAATAAAGCAAAGGCTGAGCGAAGAAATGATGTTGCCTCCTGGTGAGGTACAAAATATGTGACTTGGAATAAAAACACTATTAAATAATACCTGACTGATAATTATTTTAAACTTAAAGCTTTCAAAATCTCTTTCCAGACCAAGTAAACATAGAAATATCATTCTTTCTGTAAACCTCAGGGTTCTCAGCCCCCCATTTGTACTTTGGCTGACTGTTGCTTACACTGTTGTGCTAAAATGATGAAGTTTGTGTTTGTAATGCTATTTTAGGTATCTCAGTGTTACTCATTTTTCATTCTCAGGTGCTTGTTATCTTTTCAGATGAATTTTCACTTGTGAACTCTCTTCCTGTTGTTTAAATGGTTTTAATTGGTCTTTTAGAAGTTTGCAAAAAGAATAGGAAATGGCAGGATTGATAATTGTGGACAAACACATGAAGTTATTTCTTATCATTTAGTTCTGCCCTGTTCAGCATCTCTGTAAAGACAAATTGTCTCTCACTGTGAAACCCCTGTCCAAATTCTCTCCAATTTCTGTTAACAAACTTATAATGAATATCAAACTTGAAAATATTTTCACTGGCTTTTTCAAAATATCATTTTTACTAGTTCTGTGGGGATTTTTTTGAATTGTCAGTGTAAAAATCTCAAACAATGAAGAGACTCCCCCGCCTGAGGTATGATGATATTGAAGTTAAAGAATGAAAATTTCTGTCCCCATAGCTGAACTATAAGAGTGCTCTGTCTCATACAAAATCTGGATTGGATTTATTACTCACCACAAATCATTCTTGTGGTGCTCAGTCAAAGACTGGACTCGATGATCTTGGAGGACTTTTCCAACCTTAATGATCCCCTGGTTCCCTGAGTGTCCATTAAAAACAACACAGTGGAAATGCAAATGGTCCTAAAGATTGTCTGCACACAGAAATGGGAACTTTAACCATTCCCACAAATATTTACTTGTCTGAAGATAGACTTGAACCCTTGTAATCTTCAAAATTAATTACTGAGTGACATTGTAAACCCAGTGTTTCTAAGAGCCATTGTCTGTGTTGCTGGCAGGTACCTGTACAAGCTGTGTGACCTGCACAAGGAGTGTGATAACTACACAGAGGCTGCCTACACCTTACTCCTGCACGCAAAGCTGCTCAAGGTAAACCCCAAAACACATCCCAAATCTGGGGAATCCCAGCAGCAGCCAGCCAGGGGCTGTTTGGCACTCAGAACATCTGCACTGTGAGCTGATGAACAGCTCTGTGCTGGGTACTCTTTTGCACATGGAGTTCAAACACAGAGGAAAACAACACTTCAGTGCATGCCAGAGGTGGATCTTGAGCTGGAGTGAAGGGAATGTGATCGAGTCAGCACCACAAAATCCAAATTGCAAATATCCAGGTTGTACAGTATGTGAAAGCCTCTAACCAGATATTTTAGTAAATGAGCTCTCCACAGATCTTTTGTGCAAGGAGTGCCTGTTCTTGAGTGCTCTTGGGTGTCACTAACTGATTCAGTTTGGATTTCAGACAATTGTAGAGAGATTCAAATGGCCTTCTGTCCAAGTTCATGCCTTTAAAAGTGTATGTAATTTTAATGCAGTATTACCCAGTTTATAGCACATTTGAAGAGGCACAACAATATTGCTCCTCTCCAAGAAATGTTTGGTGTAGCCTGCAATATGCACAAATAACATGTTACCTGCAGAAAAGTGCCTGAAATAAGGCATTTGAGTGTTTAACACTATCCACTGCCAGCCAGAAATGGAGTGAAGCTGCACTCCAGAAGCATTGATTTCCCTGAAAACACTCTGGAGAGAAGAGGTCTCTAACATGCAGCTTTTTTATGTGCTTATGTCACAAATGTGGGAGCAGGTACCCACTTTGCTCTCCTGGTTATCATTTAGGAAGATGCTGCTCTTGCCAGCAGACACTTGTGTCATGGAATCACATTTAATACAGCTGAATCATCACTGAATTCCTAGGTTTATGTTTTAATTTTGAAAAGCAGTTAATGGGAAAAGTAAAAATCTCAGTGTGATAAGAATTGGAGAGTTTGGAAGAGTTTGATTTAGTCCTATTTGTCTTCCTCACATTTCACTACCTGCAGTGAAACCTTTCTCCCTCAGGGAGTGCTGGATCTCTTTCCACTCCCCTCAAGGACACAACACCCCCAGGGGCAGAGAGTCAGGGACAGAATAAATGAGAATTTCATTTCCCCCTTGATCTCCTGCTCATTCCAGTGGTGAGTGTATTGCAGCCTCCTGATCCTGGGAAAGTTCCCCTTCCCATGGAAGAGATGGAACAAGATGGGCTTTAAGGTCCTTCCCACCCAGAGCAGCCTGGACTGTGTTTTTGCAATCTGCTGTGCTCTTGGTGCCTCTCTTCGTCCAGGAAATGCATCTCATCCTCAGCAGCCTACTGTTCTTAGCAATCCTGCCTTTAATTTCAGCAATCCCCAGCAAAGTGTGAGTGTCAATATCTATTTTGGAAAGTTGAAAAGGGGAAGGTGTTAAATGAGACCTTCTGATGGATGCACTGTGAATTATTCGTACTTCAGAGTTGAGCAAACTGCATCCAAGCCATAAAAAGACTTAATATGATGCAGAGTGTACATGTGCAATTTAAATTAAGACACTCTGAAATGTATTTACTGTATTTTAAAATCATTAGAGGGTTATTACACAAGGAAACATCTCTAAGATTCATCTGGAGTGCAAAAGCACTGTGCCCACTTCACATGGATGAACCTTTTAGACAGAATGAAGGATTCATTCCCTTCCACAGGGCTGTGTTCCTGAATAAATGATGGAATAAACCATGCCATAAAACATCAGACTTTCACCTGGCATGGCTTGGACTTGTTAGACAACTTACCTTCTGTGACCTCAAATTAGAGTTTAGCCAGTTGTGGCTTTTCTTAGGGAATGTGTTCAGGGAGCAGGTGAGTGTCTCACTTAATGTACTCTTGAATTCAGGGGAAGAACTTCATGGGAGGAAATACCCATTTTTCTTTCCTTCTAATGCAAATCAGTAGCAGACAGCAAATTCCAGGGTGGGATTTGTCCCAGGTTTTCATCCCTGAGTGGATGTTTATTTATAAGTATCATTTCATTAGAGGCTGGAATTACTTCATTATAAAAGCGTATCAGTCTCTATCTCAATCTCTGCTCCTGCAGCCCTTGGTGGAGGGAGGAGTTCAGTGTTGCCTGAGGAGCAACAATATTGGAGAGTGTGTGACTGAGCAATTGAGTTTTTCTGTCAAGCCTCAGGACAGGATTTTCAATGACACTCATCATGGGCAGATACTTCATCCCACTGATTTTAATGGGATCACATCGAGGGCAAAACTGAGAGCATGGGAGAATTTCACCTTTAAATCTACAAGAAGGCTCTGTCTGTGGAGAGAGAGAGGCCAAATTACTGCAAGTTGATGAAGCACGCTCAAGAAAAGAGACTTTTGATGTGTTTTCAACCCTTTTTGTCAAAACTGAGGTGTTCAAAACTAACAGAAAATAGCAGCTCTTAGCATGCTGAAAAAAATGCCACCACATTGCAGGCTACAGCAGATTTGTGTTGCTCAGAAACAAAGTTCAGAACAGAGGTGTCTGCATGACCAAAACACAAACATTTTGGCCAAATCAAGGAGTGAATGGGTGAAATTTAATAATATATGGGAGGTGAAGTAGCAATAATTCTGGAAATTAATCTGGGAGTAGCCCAGAGAAGCTGTGGCTGCCCTGGATCCCTGCAAGTGTCCAAGGCCAGGTTGGACATTGGGGCTTGGAGCAACCTGGGACAGTGGGAGGTGTCCCTGCCATGGATGGGATGGGATGGGATAATGGATGGGATGGGATAATGAGATGGGATGGGATGGGATGGGATTTTGGGATTTTGGGATTTTGGGATTTTGGGATGGGATTTTGGGATGAGCTTTAAGCTCCTTTCTAACCCAAACCATTCCATGATTCTTATGATTGACATCTTTCCCTTGACCCATCAGGCATTTGCTGGAAGAGCCAGAGCTGCTAATTGCAGCTAGGCTGTTAATTATGTTTTCCCTTCCTCTGAAGATCCTCAGTGAGTTTGAGCCATCTCATCTCCCTGCCTGCAGCCCTTTCCTTTGTGGTGATGGATCTGGGCTCCAGGGTTTGTCTCACATAAAGTGAAAGGTTCACTGTGTCCCCAGTGGGTTGTACCCATCAGCAGGCTGAGGTCACTCTCATCAAACTCACTGAGGAGAGGAGGCCACCTCCAGAAGCTCCCTTCCAGCTGATAGATGTAATTAGCCTCCAGTTAGAGCATCCAAATAAATGCTCCTTGTGCCCAAGGAAGCAAAGGGCACAACTGTGAAAAAATCCTTTGTTGGTGCATTAACTGCAGCACCACTTCTTTAAATAAAGCCCCTCTCTTTTGTTTCACTTCAGAACTCATACCTTTGGATTTGCTTTCACTTTTCCCCTTTCTTTGTGTGATTTAGTGGTCAGAAGAAGCATGTGCAGCACATCTTACCCAGCGGGATGGATACCAAGCTGCTACTCAAGGACAGCTGAAAGATCAGCTCTATCAAGAAATTATCCATTACTTTGACAAGGGCAAGGTAAAAAGGGAAGAAAAAAAGTGCAAATGTATTTCATTGCTTTTCTCTCGAACTTATAAATTTAATAGTAAACATAGTTTGCATCCAGTGACCTTCAGGAAGCACTTACAGATAATGATACTACAAAAAAAAGTCAAAAGAAACCAATGGTACATTTATAACTCCTCTTTTAAGGGTAAATATATGGGCATATGATGCCATGGAGTAAATAAAAAAGTGATGCATGTAATTTGGAGGGCTTTTTCTGGCAGTTACAAGAATCCTTCAACTCCCCTTGTTTTTCCTCATGTACACAAAAATAATTCCCTCAGGGCCTGGATGTCTGTGGTTCATATGATAAATATCCTTGGAGGAGGATATTTCATTGCAATTGCATCTTTTAATGCAGAAGGGATTTGCATTTGGCATTGCTTGGTGTTGGAGAGGAAGGGGGTTAATGTGGGAGACAGGGATGGATCAGTGTTTGGATATTTCAGGCACGAAATACTCAAGTATAGAAGTAGGAATCTCTTTGTCAAAACATTTCAGAAAAGTAAACTTGGGGTTTAAAGGTAAACTCTGTAGGGTGAACAGAAATGCTGTTTTCTGGTAGAATTACAATATTATCCAGCCAGCCCATCTTTTCCAGGTGTTTTTAACAGCATCAGATTAAAATCGTAGAATAAATTTGATAGGAACTACAATTTCTACCATTTTGTTATAAATTTTTCTTAAAAAGTCAAATTTTTTAGCTTATCTTAATGCAATATTTAAAAGTTGTTAATGAGTGATGCTAAAAGTTGTAGTTCTGGATTGAGGTAAAAATTGTAATTCTGGACTGGGATAAAAGTTGTAGAAATAGAATTCTGGAGTGGTGCACAAGTGGCTGTTTGGGGCTGGGCTGGTGCAGGTGACTTGGGGACAGTTCCTGCTGCCCAAAAAGCTTTTCCTGAGTGAATGAGAAGAATCTCATTTGAATGAGGGTCACAGCTGATTTTAAAGCTAATTTTAATTTTACATTCCTGTCTGGAAGGAAAACCAGGAGTTGCTCATTTTTATTTTATTGCTTTATGTCTTTATGGCTTCCTGTTGGTCCTTTATGGTGTCCAGGCACTGGGAATTGTTCTGTGCAGAACTCAAGTGCCAGGACTCCTGTGGGATTTCTGTGTGTGAGAGAAGTTGATTCATTTCCAGATGAATCTACTTACAGATATTCCTCCTCTCATTTTCTGGTCACTCAAGCTGGTGATAATTTTTCACATTACTTCATGAAAAGGGAAATAAAAAAATCAATATACGCTGAGAATATTCATTTTCTGTGATTCTGCAAATGTCAGGAAGCTCCACATGGAGGTTTCCAGTGTAGATTGAAGGTAATCCTCTCATTTGGGATGTTCTGAGATTAAGTTAAATCAACTTCTTGCATTTCTTGAGCAGTTTGCAAGTGTAGCCCAGGAGCTGCCTTAACTCTCCATGATCAGTGGCACAGCTGAAGCAGCCTTTGCTGTGCAATTTTGGGAAGCTGAAGCCATGCCCAAACCAATTCCTGGGGGTTTTTTTGTGCCATATTCACCCAGCTGGGTCCCTGCCTGGCAGTTCACTCCAGATCCCACTTGTTTGATTTCCCTTCCCATTAATTCAACAAGAGGTGTCAAAAGAAGGTCACCACCCCTGGACAGCTGCAGAGGCACTTCCAGGCTTTTACAGAAACTCAGGAGTTTTGTTTGAAAGTTGTGAGCCTGTGCCTCTCCCACCTCAACCTGCCTGATTTGGGAAGGGAGGGAGATGTGGGAGTTAGAAACATTATGTAGAAGAAATGGAGCAGAGGGATTTCCTACAATTTGATTTAAAACATTGGATTTTTATTTTTTAAAGGCTGGTGTAGTTCAGCCTCTCAAAAATCAGGATCCCTTTCTCTTGGCAGAGTAATTTCCCAGGAGAATTCAGTTTCCTTGTCTATTGAAAGCCAGCCATGAGGCTTATCCCTTAAATATTGGCATTGATGAGCAGGTGAATTTAGATTTAATCCACACAGGGGCTGGAATGGAGTGAACACTTCACTTCTGGCTCACAAGTGCCTGAGAAGTCTGTGAGTGGGTGAAAGGGAGTTGGACTTGCCCCAAAGGCAGGAATGTGGCACCTCGTGTGGGCTGGGAACAAAATGAATCCTCACCACAAGTGCCCTGGTACTTGTAGTTCAAGATCCATTTAGGATTCCTCATTTTGATTTTTATTTTTAATCTGTTTTTCTTAGGAAGATTGCTTTTTTACCTGTATTTGACTTTTGGTCCTTAAACCAACCTTCTTTAAAGCTGAACTTTCACCTTTAGGAAAGGAGCATTTTTGAGAAACAACTTTTGCATTTTGCAGTTGTTCTACTTTATGGATTTGATTCCTGATTAGTTATGCTCTTCATTCCTTTTCTGAGCTCCTTCTTTCCAAAAGGAAAGTTGTTTCCCTGGTATAGGGATCCTTTCCTCTCCTAGATTAATCTTCACTGCACTGCACTTTCCAGCCTCCTCTCCATCTCTCTTGGCTTTTGCCCTTAAAATCCTTATCCTCAGGCTTATCCCAGCAGTCTGACCCATCCTTTGAACTGCTCTCTGGTGTTTGCTCTCTCTTTGTTTTCCTGAAGCTTTGTGATTTCCAACAAAGCCCTTTATCCAGGGACTTGACTGGAAATTGTTGGGTTAGAAGATCCCAAGGTGAGAAGGGAAAACAGTGATGGGAGTAGAGGGATGAGGGAAGGGGTGACATCTTTCCTGTGGGAAGGAGGTGATGGAAATCAATGCTGATGAACTCCTGAATCCAGGGACTGCTCCTTGGCAGAAATGAGGTGTTTTAAACCAGGTTTGTTTGTGGAGCCCCAAGGGAAGGGAAGCAGCAGCATTCCTGTTCCTGCCTGCTGAAATGTGGGACCAGCAATGGGCTCAAGTTTGCTGGTGATGCTGCTGCCCATAAATCAGGACAGGTTTTCCTCTGCTCCTCCATAAATTGAAAGTGTTGGTACTGAGGAGAAAAAAGTAAACAAATGCACACTGCTCATTTATTTCTACTCCTCCTTTCTCCCTTCCTCCTCCTCCAAAAAAAAAGCTTTTACTGCTTTACAGCAGCCTCTGAACAGAAAATATCTGAAATTACACCTCAAATGCCACGCTTTGGCTTAAAAGCCTTTTTTTTCCGGCTCATGGGATGACATCAAATGGCTTTTTCTTCCATCTTAACAAATGAGTGCTGAAATTCACCTGTCTGCCAAAAATCTGTGTGAGGCTCGTGGCCAGCTCAGCCCCAGAGCTGTCCTGAGAGCTGGGAAGGACAGAGAGTCTTGGGAGAGGCAGGACACAGAGTGTGTTCCAAATGAATATATTTATTTATTTAAAGAGTTTCCAACCTGGCTGTATCTTGAATGCAGTACTAACAACAGAGAAATGCTGAGTTTCAGCATTTTATTTAAACTATTAAGCCTTCATGCTGGTTAATTAACACTACCTGAAATTTAACCAGCTTAGAAAATCCCTTATATGTCAGAATATGGCACCATAATATTCTTATCCCAGACTATTTCACTGCTCCTGACCATTATCTCTGCAGGAGCTCAGAAATACCCTGAGATCCTCCTTTGCTGCTATTAACCTCAAAAACTAAATTGAATGCTGTCGTTCTCTCTGGCCAACAAGCAATCCAGCTTGAAAAATAAATTAAATCACTGGGTTTTCCCTAAAAAAGATCTCCTGCATCTGCAAAGTCTTGCCCATAACAATTTGCAGCTCGTGTCTGCACAACTAAATTTAGGCTCTGCACATTTTTCTTACCCCCTGAGTATAAAAGAAGCGTTTTCCTTCCAGTATCAGCAGCCTCTCTCCCTGGTACCCTCTCCAGATAAATTGTTTCTCCCATTAATGAGTTGTACCTCGTACAAATCCTGTGTAGCAGCTCCCTGTACAACTCATTTCTCCAGAAGACTTGCCATGTCCTGGGCAAAGCTGGGAAAGCTTCCAAGGCAGGAAATCTGCGAGGCAGCAGATTGGGAGTTATTGACCTTCAAGAATATAGATTCCATTTATCAGGATCCTGGGCTGCAGCCGTGCTGTCCTCACCTGAATAAACTGGCTCTGGAGTAAATACCTGCATTTTTCAGAGGGTGTGAGACACACAGTCCCTGTTTCTCTGAGAATGGTGGAAAAATCTCCAGCTTTGGGTTGGTTTTCTGTGATGTTGGGGGTGTTGTGGTGCAGCTGCACGAGGGAAAAGCCAGGTTCAGGAAATAGCCTCAAGTTGCACCAGGGGAAGTTCAGGTTGGATATGTGGAAAAGTTTCTTCATGGAAAGGGTTGACAAGCAGAGGAACAGGCTGCCCAGGGCAGTGGTGCAGTCCCCATCCCTGGAATTGTTCGAAAAATGTATGGATTGGGCACCTGAGGACAGGGTTTATTGTTTAACAAGGTGATGGTTGGTGGTTGATGATCTTAGAAGTCTTTTCCAACTTTAGTGACTCCTGGGTCTCTGGAGCTCAGGCCACTCGAGAAATTGAGTTCCATAATCCAACTTCTCATTGTTCCTCTGAAGGAACAGCTGCACAGCTGGGATTTCTAGAGATGTTGGAGCACAGTGAGGTTTTTAACAGGCAGTAAAAACAAAAAGTGGGTGCTCTTCTCTAAGATAGAGGTCTTGGCTGGAGAGGGACAAAGTTAGAGACTGGCAAAAGTGGAAAGAATCATTTCCCCTTTATCCCTTTTTTATTGTGTATTTGCAATACAATAGAAAAGTACCTGAAAGTGTTCCATTAAAAAGAATGTGATACTATGTCATCAGGAGGACTTGTAAACTGACTTTTACAGAAACTTTCAAGGAATTCCAGTAATTTATGCCAGAAAAAAATGTTGTTCTGATATCTGAAGCTGCTCTGCTGAGAGGGCTGGGATTGTTCAGCCTGGAGAGGAGAAGGCTCCAGGGAGAGCTCAGAGCCCCTGCCAGGACCTAAAGGGGCTCCAGGAGAGCTGGAGAGGGACTGGGGACAAGGGATGGAGGGACAGGACACAGGGAACGGCTCTAAGCTAAAAGTGGGTAAATTTGGATGGGATATTGGGCAGGAATTGTTCCCTGGCAGGGTGGGCAGGCCCTGGCACAGGGTGCCCAGATTTGCTGTGGCTGTCCCTGGATCCCTGGCAGTGCCCAAGGCCAGGTTGGACATTGGGGTTGGAGCACCTGGGACAGTGGGAGGTGTCCCTGCCATGGCAGGGGTGGAAGGAGATGATCTTTAACCCAAATCATTCTGGGATTCCATGGTCTGGTTTTCTCCTCTTCATCTCCACTTCCTTGCTAGGAAGAATGCAAGGATTATGTGATTACTGTCTGTGTGTTGTACATGAACTAAATCTGGATCACATTTAATTTGAGGATTCATTTTTCAGGCTCTGGAACATTTACAGAATCCATTATTAATATTAATATTCAGTAACATCTCAAGGCTTTGTTCAGGCTAGAGAGGTGCAGTGGAAACAGCCTCTGCTCTGGTGTGTTTATAGTGTTGACAGACAAGGGTGGGAAGGTGAAAAAAAAATCAAAGGAGATTTAATTCTGCTAAAGTTGTTATTTAATCAGTGGCAGTGCTGTGGTACCTATAGGCAGTGATGTGTAGGCAGAGTGTGTCTGCTTTCAGAATCACTGAATGCTTTGGGTTGCAAAGGACCTTTAAAGGTCACCTGGTCCCACCCTGTCACAAGCAAGGACGTCTGTCAACTCTCCCAGGTTCCTCCAGCCTGGATTTGGACACTTCCAGGGATCCAGGGGCAGCCACAGCTGCTCTGGGCACCCTGTGCCAGGCCTGCCCACCCTCCCAGGAACAATTCCTTCTCAATATCCCATTTAAATCTACCACCTTTTGCATTCCCAGACATGGTTTGGGAACACATCTGTGCTTATCCAGGAGTCAGTGGGAAGAACCAAGGGAATTTGTTTACAGTGTTGATGCAAATCAATAATTATTTAGGCTTCATTTTATTTCCAGTCTCATTTTGGAGAGGGTCTGGTTAAATCTGGAGCACACAAACAGGGAACCAGGACAAGGGAAGTGATGGTCACACCATTGTCTTTGAAATGAAAATATGCAGAATTTATGGATGACTGAAGTTCAGAAGAAAATGGCACTTAAAATGAGGGAAGGTTAAGTGATTTTGAAAGCTTTCACTTGCTGACTTAACAAACACCTGAATATTAGTTCAGTTCCTATAAATTGATGCTCTATTGCCTTTCTGAGTCAAAATTAACTCCACTTGGTGTGTGAAAATGTCCTCCTTTTTCTGCAACTGTGCCTTTACTCTTAAATTCATGTTAATTTTTGTTTAAAAATAAAAACATGCTCTGTATCATCATGCTAGATTAGATCCATAATATGGATAAAAACATTCAGATCCTTCCATTTGCAAAAATTGCGTTGCAGAGCGTTCAGGCTGCCTTGTAATTTCCTGCAGACGTGATCCCTCATTACTGTGATTGTAATTAGTCCTTCTGATGCGTTTTTCACCTTCAAGGCACTTTACAAACATGAGGCAGCTCATGCTCATTCCAGTCCTCTTCCCTAGATAAATAACATTCTGAACCTTGTTGGAGAAATAAGTAAAATCAAGAGGAGGGGTCGAATATCACGAGGAGCTGCAAGGAGAGGTTAATGAAGAACCAGATTCTGCTCCTTGTGAGCATTCATGGCTCTTTTATCTTAGATTGGGTCACCACTTTGTCCAAACATCATCCCAGGTGGTTTTTGCAGGACTCAGAAGCTCCTTTCCCCTTGCTCAGCAGTGCAGTTTTTAGCCATTATTTTGTCTTTGCTTGGAGGGCAGAAATCTCTCTCCCTGTGATGTCCCATAACTGTTTTTTCCTCTGCATTTCCTCATCTCCTGCTCCATCAGCAGCTCCCTGCCTCTCCAGGCTGCTGCTTTCCAGCCATTCCCACTCAATTTGCCAGGACCACCTTTCAGTCCATCCCTCCACCTGAAAATTGGCTCCTTTTTTTCCAGAGAGGAGCAGGGATGGACAGTGAACCAGTGGGACCCAGCTTGCTTTTTGTGACATTGGCATGTTCCACATGAAGACTTGCTGAGGATTTGTCCTTAATGTTTTATTCTTGTTTTTCAAATTGGCATCTAGAATCAGGAATTTTTGTAAAACTCATTTTTTCCAAGTTTTCCTGATACACTAAGAAATGCAATTTCAACTTGCAGATCAATAGACAAATAGAATTCACCTGACACTGATTTTGAGGCTTTGAGTGTGGAATTTCATTTGTGTGGTTCGGGGAGCTTTTGGGTTTTTGTGATGTAAAATATCTCTTACTTGCAAACTGCTTCAAAGAGGATGGGATTGAGGGATTTTTATGGGATGGAGGCAGGGATCAGATGTTGTGAAGGTTTCCTCAAGTCACCATTACTCTTCTCTCCCCAGCATCCACCTCCCATCTTTGGAAGTTGTGGTGCTTCATCCCCAACTCCCTGTCCCCAAAGGTGGATGTTTGTGGGGAAAAATGGGGAATTGTGTGTTCAGCCCTTCCCCTCACCCTCCTCCACCCACCTGCTCTTGGCTGCTGGATCCCCTCAGGATTCCACCAGGGCAAGGAACCTGTGGCCTGATGCTGAGAGGAGAATGAGGTGGTGTGGCCAGAGAATTTAAATTTAAGATGAAGGCTAATAAAATCTGCATTTCTAACTCATTCTGAAACTAATTTTTAAAATAAAGTGAGGTCAGCAATGCCAACCAAATTTCAGCAGCAGAGGCCGATCATCAAGTTTGATCTTAGATAGCCTGGTGTGCTAATTTAAGCATATTTTTGGGTTTCAGTGGTTCTTTATCTTTGGAGTGGAAAAAACAAATGAAAAATGCACATTTAAAACCATTCTTGCTGCTCCTCATTAAGATTGTTGCCTTCTGAAGAGCTGAAGGATATTGTTAAATTTCTTTGGGTCACTTGAGACGGCTGCTGAATTTCATGGTTGAGGAACGAGAAGAAGAAGAACCAATGGAAATATAATGAGTATTTGTTCAAAGCAATATCTGCAAATTGCCTGTCCTGTCTAATACAGATTATAGATATTAGAGGGCGAGAGAGGTGATTATGAAATATAATCAATCACCAGCCTTGGGTCCTGGGTTTCTTCGTGGACAGGCTGTGTTTACACATTACTGCATGGGCTGGCAGGAATCATTTCACTTCTGAAGCTCTTTGATCATTGACTTGATTTGCATCCAGTAAATTTGCATCCCGTGCCAAGGAAGGTCATGGAGCAGATCACCTTGAGTGCCACCAAGCCAAGAAGGCCAATGGTACCTGAGTTGTGTTAAAAATGGTGTGGCAGCAGGACCAGGGCAGGCATTGTCCCTCTGTGCTGGCACTCCTGAGGCATCTCCAATCCTGTGTTAAGTTTTGAGACCCTTAATGATAAAAAAGTCATTGTGGGGCTGGAGTGTGTCCAGGGAAGGGTCTGGAGCCCCAGGAGGGGCTGAGGGAGATGGGAAGGGGTTGGAGAATTCCTGAGGGATTTGGGAAGGGGCTCAGCCTGGAGAAAAGGAGGCTCAGGGGGGACCTTGTGGCTCTGCACAACTCCCTGACAGGAGGGGACAGCCGGGGGGGATTTGGGATCTGGGAACAGGGAACAGGGACAGGAGGAGAGGGAACGGCCTCAGGCTGGGCCAGGGGAGCTCAGGGTGGATATTTGGGAATAATTTCCTCATGGAAAGGTTTGTCCAGCCCTGGCACAGCTGCCCAGGGAGGTTTGGAGTCCCCATCCCTGGAGGGATTTAAAATCCTCATGGATGTGGCCCTTGGGGACATGGGGCAGTGCTGGCCTTGGCAGTGCTGGGAATGGTTGGACTCAGTGAACTTGGAGGACTTTTCCAGCCTAAACAATTCCATGATTCCATAAATAGAGACATTCAGAACCCCAGCACAGCTCTTTGGCACGTCAGATGCTCAGTGTTTTCAGGCATGTGACACAATGAATTTGGTTGCTTTATTTGGATTTGTTTGATTCTAATGTTGATGTTTAACCAAGGTATGTAATTCAGCTTCTTTTTGTTGTTTTGTGATTTTTTTCCCAACAGATGTGGGAAGAGGCCATTGCCTTGGGTAAAGAACTTGCAGAGCAGTATGAAAATGAAATGTTTGATTATGAACAACTCAGTGAACTGCTGGTAGGTTTTTTTAATGACATAGACACTGCAATAATTTATTTCAAAGTTGAATTTCTAAGCTTTTAAAATTATATAAAAATACTATAGCAGTGACAGTGAAATGCAGAAACAAATACCCATCATGGCTTTGTTGGACCAGTGTCAATTAACTGGCTACCGCTGGATTGTCTGAAAAACATTGAATTTATTTTTTTTTAGTTGAAAGAAAAACATTTCAGTAATGTTAAGCTGATTTATTTGGGGTATAAAAGGAAATTTTGAATTTAAATACAAATGGGAGCATGAAAAAAAATCCTCATTCTCTCTCAAGTGTCTTTCTAGATGCACGTTTCTTTTTTTAGGTATGAATAATCCCCAAGCATTCATGTCTCCAGTCAGTTATTTTTGCCCTGACGTTACCCATTCATTACTCCTGCACCATTTTTTTCCTTCCAAAGAGATAAATGGCAGCTGTCACTGTCCCTCCTCAGGTCCCAACCATTCCCACAGGAGCTGGGATGTGATTCCAGATCGATTCTGAAAATTCTCCACTCTGAAGTTTTTGATACCTTTTGCTTTTGCACTCAGAGTACATTTTCCTTAATTTCTTTGAATTATTTATCTGTTTTCTTTATCCCAGTGTGTCTGAGTTGGCCATTCCTGCATTGTTGAACTCAGCTGCAAGCTCCTGGTGGGGTGGGCACAGAATATTCTTCATTTCAGTATGAAAGGAATTGGGCAGGATTGTTCCTCAGCTAGAAATGATTGTCAGATGTGATTATTCACCAGGGGATGAGTCCCTCCATTTTAATTTTCCATCTCCTTTTTGCTTGCACATGGGAACCTGAACAGGTTTGTCACAGAGGCAGCAAGTCTTTAATTATCCTGCTAGGTCCATTCTGGAGGAGAAGTTGGAATTTGCACTTTATTCATTGTAGCCAATGATCACAGAGTGATTGAATGATTTGGGTTGGGAGGACCTTAAAGCTCATCCAGTTCCACTTTGCCATGGGCAGGGACACCTTCCACTGTCCCAGGTTGCTCCAAGCCCTGGCCAGCCTGGCCTTGGATATTTCCATGGAGACCCAGAACTTCCAATTCTCACATCAGAAATTGAGTTTATCTGCTCTTTGTCCATCAGCCAGGAGATGAGATGTCACAGAATTAGTCCTGGTGTTCATTTCCCTCATGAGACACAGATCAAAATTCACTCTCCCATATGAGCCAGGTCTCACATACCCCATCAGCTTTTCTTATTGCTGCTGCTGAACAGCTTTTTTTTTTTCCCCCACAATTAAATTTAGAAGTTTTTTGTTCTTTCTCCTCTCCCTCATCTGTTTAGTGCAAGCAATATTAAATATTAGCCTCTAAGACAATTCACAAATGACAAAATAGTTTTGCTCCAGACAAGCTGAGGAATTCTCGGCTGATCTGGGGCTTTGTAGTCTTGGTGCCATTTACTGTTTTCTGTCGTGTGGGAGCAGCACTAAAACCCCACCCAGATCAAAAGTCATTCTCTTTGCAGAAATAATAGACTAAAAATAAGTTAATGAGCAGATCTTCTGAAGGTGCTCATTTGCTATTATTTCATCATTAGAGATAAAGAAGAACTCGGCATCGAAAGCAGATGATGTCTGACATGCGTGTGTTTATTCCAAAATTTACATTTTCCTGCAGTTCTCAACTGCCTGCTTTCCATATGCAAATTCATGGTTGTAAATATGGAAGAGGAGTAGTAGAAGAATGTAATGAGATGTAGGAGCCCAAAACTGCCAAGTCAGCACCAAGTCAGGGATGAGCAGTGTGCAGCTTCATCCTTCGGTGTTTTGGCCTCAGAAGTGTCACAACTAGAATTTCAGATTGCCTTGCAAATTCCTGACCTTCACTGCCAGTGAAATACTGGATGTGAATCAGTGAGGTTCACCATGATGAAGTTCATCAAAACTGAGATATTGGTTATGGAACAGTGACATTCATCAAGATGAGGTCCATCAAAACTGAGATATTGGTTATGGAACAATGAGGTTCACAATGATGAAGTTCATCAAAACTGAGATATTTGTTATGGAACAATGAGGTTCACCATGATGATGTTCATCAAAATTGAGATATTGGATATGTAACAATGAGGTTCACTGTGATAAAGTTCATCAAAATTGAGATATTGGTTATGGAACAATGAGGTTCACCGTGATGAAGTTCATCAAAATTGAGATATTGGTTATGGAACAATGAGGTTCACCATGATGAAGTTAATAAAAATTGAGATATTGGATATGAATCAGTGAGGTTCACCATGATGAAGTTCATCAAAATTGAGATATTGGTTATGGAACAATGAGGTTCACCGTGATGAAGTTCATCAAAACTGTGATACTGGTTATGGAACAATGAAGTTCATCGAAATTGAGATATTGGATATGGAACAGTAACATTCATCAAGATGGGGTCCATCAGAATTGAGATATTAGATCTGGAACAATGAGGTTCACAATAATGAACTTCATCAAAATTGAGATACTGGTTATGGAGCAATGAGGTTCACCATGATGAAGTTCATCAAAATTGAGATACTGGATATAGAACAAAAAGGTTCACAACAATGAAGTTCTTAAAAATTGAGATACTGGATATGGAACAGTGAGGTTCACCAACATGAGGTCCATCAAAATTGAGATATTCCTTAGGCAACAGTCAGATTCACCATGATGAGTAGAAAAATCATGGCTACAGATAAAGCCATGAATCTGATAGAAAGATGGAAATAAAGAAGGGAATGAAACATCTTCAAATTAGACATGTATACAGGATCTTAAGTATAAGGAATCTCCTAAAAGCTCAGATCATTCAAATCCCTCCTGTTTATTTTGCAGAGAAAACAAGCCCAATTCTATGAAAACATTGTGAAGGTGATACGACCAAAACCAGATTATTTTGCTGTTGGATACTATGGTCAGGGATTCCCAACATTCATAAGGGTAAGTGGTCACCTCTTCCCACAGAGGTTTCTTGCTCTGGAAATTTCCCTTGGCTTGGAAAAACCTGCGTGACACAGCCAGGTGTTTTTTAGNTATATATATATGAATGTGGTAGAGAAGCCTTTTGTATGTGACCATGTTTTCAGGTGAGTATCCTTTCCAGCACTGTCACTAAAATGAAGTTGACTATCAAAGCTGTGTGTGACACCTTTAGTAGCAATTTTTATCATTGATTTGTCTGTGTCACGTGCCAATTTAAGACATGTGTCACTTGGTTGATGCCAGNGAAAGATGGAAATAAAGAAGGGAATGAAACATCTTCAAATTAGACATGTATACAGGATCTTAAGTATAAGGAATCTCCTAAAAGCTCAGGTCATTCAAATCCCTCCTGTTTATTTTGCAGAGAAAACAAGCCCAATTCTATGAAAACATTGTGAAGGTGATACGACCAAAACCAGATTATTTTGCTGTTGGATACTATGGTCAGGGATTCCCAACATTCATAAGGGTAAGTGGTCACCTCTTCCCACAGAGGTTTCTTGCTCTGGAAATTTCCCTTGGCTTGGAAAAACCTGCGTGACACAGCCAGGTGTTTTTTAGGTGTATAAAACAAACACTGGTTTTTCCTTGCTGGTTTCTAAGATGGAATAGTTGAATTTTAGTAGAAAAACTTTCTCTTAAAACGTATTCAGTACTTTCTATTTCTTCAGGGTATCACTAGAAATGAAGATAAATGACCCAATCCATCACTCAGGGTCATAACCATCTGAAATGGTGACATTTTTGCCTGGCAGGTTAATATATATTTATATAT
>VZTT01010553.1:105836-133459 GCA_013400855.1 Buphagus erythrorhynchus | reverse complement strand
ATGAGTGTGGTAGAGAAGCCTTTTGTATGTGACCATGTTTTCAGGTGAGTATCCTTTCCAGCACTGTCACTAAAATGAAGTTGACTATCAAAGCTGTGTGTGACACCTTTAGTAGCAATTTTTATCATTGATTTGTCTGTGTCACGTGCCAATTTAAGACATGTGTCACTTGGTTGATGCCAGGATCATAACTTCAGTGACATTTTTAAGAGCTTTTTCACTAATATTAGGATTTTTATGGGTTGAATTAGTGGCTAAAGAAAAATGGGGCTATAACACGTCTGATTTGCATCTGTATTATGATTCTCTAACTCATTAATAATTCCATAACTCATTATTATTTAGTTAACTCCCCTGGGCATCCTGTGCCAGGGCCTCACCACCCTTACAGGAATGAATTCCTTCCCAATTTGCCCTCTGAAAAGCAGGCTGTTGAGTGCCCTGCTGGTGGAGAAAATCCTCACTTTTCCCTCTATTCCAACATGCCCTGTGAATTACAAATGTATATACATAAATTACAGTTATACAGAGGCTCCTTAGCCATCTATTCTAATTTCTTTCCCCTCCTGAGCTTTTCAAAAGGCACCATTGCAGAATTAAACCCAACTGGGCAAATATGAACAACTCCAGGTTCCTACCCCCAGTCAAAACACCCTTTTTTAATAAGTGCTGTATAATTTTTTCACCAAGTATTCATTTTGAGATGAGTAATGAGGTTAAGCATATTCAGATGCAAATTTTATCCAAACTTGCTTTAATATGTTTGATCAGTTAAAAATATGCAAGTTGTCTTTTACATTTTCCTTTAGAATTTAATGAACTCAGTATTTAAATGGACTGTATAAAATATCTCTTCATTTTCTTTATTGGCAAAGAAGAAACCAATGCTTACAAATACAATAAACTTAAAGTTATAAAATGTTTAAAGTATATAATGGCCAAAATCTAATACATTAATGTCTTTATAAGAGTCAGTATTTTTGGATATTCCTTCTCAAATTGTTTCATGTTTCTATTTTTCTCTGCTAGTCTTACTTGCTCACCTATGTGCCTTTGAATAAATGTTTATATATAAAAAACCTAATTCAGTTTATTAATTGGCATCCATTCCATCATCAGCTGTGGAAGGTGGAGGAGACATCTTGGATTCGATAATAATTTCTCCTAATTTATTTTCAATGGCCACCAATGTTACAGATGCTTGAAATCATGTTTTGAAGTAATTTTAGTGTGGCTTATAAAAATACCTAAAGGTAAAAGTGGACTTAATGATCCCAGGTCAGAATTGGAGGTGAGAAAAAAATATTGATAAAGTATTGATTACGAGACAGTGTGAGGAGTGTGAAATTCTTTGTGTACTGAGGAGCGCTAACAGCGCTGGTGTCAGCGCTTCTGACACCCAGTTCTGTCCTGGGAGCAACGCTGTCAGCGCTTCTGACACCCAGTTCTGTACTGGGAGCACTGGTGTCAGCACTTCTGACATCCAGTTCTGTACTGGGAGCACTGGTGTCAGTGCTTCTGACACCCAGTTCTGTACTGGGAGCACTGGTTTCAGCTCTGGGGGTGCTGGTGCCAGCTGAGGGTGCCTCTGTTTGCAGAACAAAGTGTTCATTTACCGGGGCAAGGAGTACGAGCGGCGCGAGGACTTCGAGGCGCGGCTGCTGACACAGTTCCCCAACGCCGAGAAGATGAAGACAACGTCACCCCCTGGTGATGACATCAAAACCTCCTCTGGCCAGTGTATCCTTGGGCTGTGCAACCAGTACAACCAGTACAACCAGTACAACCAGTGCAACCAGTGCAACCAGTGCATCCAGCAGCTCAGGTCAAGCATTTACGGCCAACCTGTTGCACTTGTGCCGTGACGGGTGTAACGCACCAGTTTTGGTTTTTTGTCCTTTGTGTGTGTGTGTGTGTGTTCCTCTTGAGCTGTTTGCTCTGTGTGATTGAAATTCCCTTTTCATTTCTTAACACCCGAAATTCAGATATTCAGTGCTTCACTGTAAAGCCCAAACTGGATTTACCCTCCAAATTTCACAGACCAGTGTCAGAGCAAATTGTGAGGTGAGTTTGGGTTGGGTTTTGTCGTTTTCTCATTCTCCTTTATAACACATTATTATTGGATAATGAATCTTCACAGCCAAGGAGGGTGGGCATTGTGAGCCATTTAATGGTGATTTTTAATATTGGCACACATTCCAACCCACTGGAAAATAGTGATCCCACATTTGTTCATAAACTTCCTCTAATGTTAGAATTTAGTATCAATTCCTAAACAAACAGTATTTGATTTTCATTGTGCATTTGGGGCTTGGAACTGGGTGATGTTTGAGGTCACTTCCAACCCAATCCATTCTGCAGTTCCATGATTGTTTTCCCTCTTTTCAGTTTTTACAGGGTGAATGAAGTCCAGCGCTTTGAGTACTCGCGCCCTGTTCGAAAAGGAGAGAAAAACCCAGACAACGAATTTGCAGTAAGAAATTAGGAAGAAAATAAACCACTTTGGGTTTGCTTGTTTATCCCCCTCTATTTTGAGCATCTGAGGCATTCATTATCTTTTGCTTGTTGAGAAATAAATTCTAGGTTTAAAGGGATTATTTTTCATAGAAAGTTAATTAAGCCAATTTATCATGTTCTCGTTTATACCAGTAGGAAAAAAAAATGGGCAAAGCTCTATTTATTTTGTAAAAACAGCTCTTCTGAGAATGGATTTTAAATTGTTACACCTGAAACTTGTCTTGCCATGAAGATTCCAGTCAGGCATATGAAAATCTTTTGTCACTAATACCTTTTGCTTTTTTTTGCTTTGTTTTGCTTTTTTTTACTAAACCATTTGTTTCATCTAATGGTCAATAAAATGAGTGCTGTGAGGAGGCCCTGGCACAGGGTGCCCAGAGGAGCTGTGGCTGCCCCTGGATCCCTGGAAGTGCCCAAGGCCAGATTGGATGGAACTTGGAGCAACCTGGGATGGTGGAAGCTGTCCCTGCTCCTGGAACTGGATGGGTTTAAAGTCCTTTCTAACCCAAACCATTCTGTGGTTCCATGAACATCCAGTAAAACCAGGGGATCTTCCTGTGGTATTGTCCTTTGGAAAGGGAGCAGTTTTCCCCTGCTAGGTCACATCCAAATTTAAATCAGTGCTGCTCCATCTTCCATTTGGAATTCCCCCTGGCTCTGTAACATCTGCCATACCTTGGTCCTTGTCCTGGTGATGATGTTTTAGGGCTTTGCTCGGGGTCCCAGCTGTCTCCATTGATAATGTGACACTTGTGTTCCCTTTGCAGAACATGTGGATTGAGAGAACCATCTATGTGACAGCCTATAAATTACCAGGGATCCTCAGGTGGTTTGAAGTCAAATCAGTTTTCATGGTAAGATCAGTTGGGCTTGATTGAGATTGTTTAAAAAAATGGGGGTTTGTACATCCAGGGAGCATTTGTGTTTCTCAGTGGCTGTGCTTAATTCTAAGAATGAGGAATCCATGGGATTGTACCTGGCACATGCTGGAGAGCCTGCTGAGGATGCTGAGTGTTGACTGAAGGTGACTCAGGCAATGCTTTTCATTCCCAAGGGAATGCAGCCAACCCTCCAAGGCCTTCAGCCCTTTTAGAAAGCATTTATGTTTCTCAGCAGGTGCCTAGAATGAAGAGAGACCTGAGGTGGTGTAGGGAAACCCTGCTCCATGCCAGAGAATCTAGCCTGAGCTTTATAAAAGAGGATCTGGATATCTTGATTGTCATTAATTCAAAATACCCCAATAATCACAGGCATTGTATGTCTGCATTTCTTACCACTTGTGGTTAAAGGTTGTTTTTGTTTCTTCTCCATATTTAGCTAAATATACCCTCAGCAACCTCACAGAGTAACTCCAAATTACTCATTTCTCTGTTCAACCATTTAGACTGTTTAGATAAGACATATCCATTAAATGCCTTTAAGATTAAATTATTCTTATGCAGCTGTAATTTTTAAGTAGCAATAAAAACATTGTTACTGCGTTTTTGAAATCTCTCTTGTGAGGCTTATTTTTAAAGGAAAAGAACAATTTGCATATGATTAATTAAAACCTTTTTCATTGCTCCATTGAGGTTATGTTGGACAGTTGTATTTGGATGAACAGAAGTAATGCAGAAAATTACTATGGTATCTATAGTAACAGAATATGAATGTGATGTGTGACAGTAATAGGCAGCTGAATAAAACACATTGAATTTTTAATGAATTTCGTAGTTTCAATATAACCCTGATGGAGAAGACTGTATTTATCTTCATGATGGCAAGAAGTGCTGTTTGTAAAGGCTGGCAGATCTGATGCCAGTCCTGATGAGCAGAGAGCAGAGCCTGACAGGCACTTTGTGTACACCCTTCATGCTCTGCCTGGCATCAAAATGGGCACAAATCCTGGGAGAATGCTTCTGTCAGCCTTTTGGGAGCAAGGATTGTATCAGTTACATAGCTGAGAAATGATAGCAGAATGGAACTTAATAACATGTGGGAAGACTGCTACAGATAACTTCTGACCTCCTCTGGCACAGTTCCTACAAAATGAGTATTGACTTTCCTCAAGATCCCTGTCAGCTAAAATGCTGCAAGGAGGATCACAGGGTTTACATCCCTGTAATGCTAAATTGTGATTATGGATACAGATATTATTGATCCCTTGCTAAGCACCAGGATACTCCAGCAGCTCTGCATGTTTCATATTTTATTGATGGAGCTGGAATATTGTTAAAAGGAGAGGTGAGAGTGCATCGAATCAGTGCTGAGAGAATGGAGTGATTTCATAAATGCAATGTATTATGTTACATAAGCCATAGGAACATGCAGAGTTGCTTTAAATCTATTGGCTTTTCAAATTCCTTCTGAGCACTTTTACCTAAACCTTTGCAATCCGTTCATTATCTGCAAGGAATTTGGGGCCAGCATTTGTTATTCTGTATCTGTGTTCAGCTGGACACAAGAAGTTGTAGGGGAAAAATTTGCTGAGACCAGCCAGGGAATTAGAAATCAGATTTTGAATCACACTTGAGTTTAAAAAGCACAAATGCTAATCTCTGTTTTGTTTTTATCTTGGAGTTTTGTACTGGTGCAAATGTCTCAGGAGAATGTAATTCCTGTTTTCCCTGGATAGAGTGAGGAGTGCCCAGAGTCAGGAAGGCACTGGGAACAAGGCTCAGAATTTACACTTGTCATAAATGGCTTTCACCAGGTTCCAAAGCCCAGTTTATAGTAGTGAGATGGCAACTGCAATTCTCCATCTGCTTTTAAAAAATTAGAGGGAATGTTACAAGAGTAGTAAAAGAAAGGAGAATGAGAAAGAAAGCCATGATTGCTGCTACAGAAAAGTCAAAAAGCTGTCAGCTCAATGAGTGCTAATTTCTGGAGATGCTCAAGAGCTTTAAAAGCAATGGTTCATCAACACACTATTGCATAGTTATAAGGCCATTAATACAAATGACAGAATCCTAAATTTAGCCTGTGATGTTCCCAGCAGTTCTTGCCCAATCAGATGCTGAATGTGGCTTCACTCCCTGGTCCAGATTCTCCCTTGGCACGCTGGGCTCTGTCCGAGCCTGGCTGCTCCCAATTCCCAGCACAAACACCAGCCTCCTTCCCTGCTTCCAGAATAATTCAGCAGGCAGGCTGCTCAAAATGCTAATTAAAACATCCTTGATGTAATCAGCTGGCAGGTGTAAGAGTAACAACTAAAGAGATTTGATTATAAGTGGTTCTCAGAAACAGGGTAAGCAACTGATAGCCAGGTAGAAGTGCTGCTTTGTTTATGTAGCATTTATGTAAATGAGGCTGTAATCAAATATACACTTGCATTTTCCTCACAGGCCTCAATTAACCTTCCTTTCCTCTCCCTACCACATCATTTTTTTAATACAAGCAGGCTGTGTCTTCCAGTGAGGACTCTCTACACTCTGGGTCACTGCAAGTTACTGATTTTCAACCCATTCACTAATATTTAAAATATTTTAATACTGTTTTTTTCAACATGAACCCTTTGAAAGACACAGTAGCTGGGCATAAAAAGTAGCTGGAGGTCAGTCAATTAAAATAAAGCAAATTTTAGACAGCATAAGAGCTAATTCACCCCATGAAGTCATCTGAGGACTCTCTTCATTGAAGTCCAGATAGAAAAAATTTCTCCCTTCAGTTCTTGATGCTCAGATGAAGAAAATGTGACCTCTTGGGAAAAAACACAGCAGATAGTTTAGATGTCATCTCATCAACGTATTCAACTCAATGTCCTTGGAAACACACCAAAATAATCACTGCAAAAATATCTTCTTGATTTTTGAGCGGCTTAGGATTACATTTTCCATCAGGAAATCCACATTAAAGTTATCATTTCTTTCTTACTCTTACGTTAAGCTGGATCTTCTTTGTGCTGCTAAAACTCACCAACCCTTAATCTCTGATGTTCTCCATAATCCTCCAAAAAACCTCACGTGATTGCTGCCAGAGCCTTTCTGGGTGTTGTGCAGGGATGTAATCCCTCCTGCAGCAGCAAAATGCAGGTACCTTCCTCCACTGATACCCATCATCATCTCAGTTACTGCAGCACTGAGATACCAAACACCTCAGTGCCTGAAATCAGCCTTTCTGCTAACTACTGCTCAAAAATCTCACAATAACCTCACTTCTGAAAGGCCTGGAACGTTCCTGCCCGTGGGGTTTTGCTGAGCAGCTTAAAAACTCTGACCTGGTGGAAAAATCTCCTTTTGTTTGGGTTTCAGGTGGAGATCAGCCCTCTGGAAAATGCCATCGAAACCATGCAGCTGACCAATGATAAGATCAATAATATGGTGCAGCAGCACCTGAATGACCCCAACCTCCCCATCAACCCCCTGTCCATGCTGCTCAATGGCATCGTGGATCCTGCCGTCATGGGGGGCTTCGCCAACTACGAGAAGGTAACGCCGGAATTCCAGGAATTCCATCGGCATTCCCGGTCCTGCTGGGCCTCAGCTGAGCCCAGCACATGGAGAGAGGCCAGAGCAGGGATGGAGCTGGGAGGAAAGGCTGGGATTGTTCAGCCTGGAGAGGACAACTCTGGGGTGACCTCAGAGTGGCCTTACAGGGTCTAAAGGGGTCCAGGAGAGCTGGAGAGGGACTGGGGACAAGGGGTGGAGGGACAGGACACAGGGAATGGCTTTAAACTGAAGGAGGGTGGGTTTAGATGGGATGTTGGGCAGGAATTGTTCCCTGGCAGGGTGGGCAGGCCTGGCACAGGGTGCCCAGAGATCCCTGGCAGTGCCCAAGGCCAGGTTGGACATTGGGCTTGGAGCAGCCTGGGACAGTGGGAGGTGTCCCTGTCATGGCAGGGGTGACACTGGATGGACTTTAAGGTCCTTTCCAACCCAAACCACTGTGATCCTGTGATTCCATCATTTTCACTTTGTGTTTGTAGCTGTTACTTGGCAGAATTTCTAAGCTAATCAATTTATCTTCGTTGTAGCTCATTCCTCTGGTGGTAGATGTTTCATCTTCTGAAATAATGGCTCATTTCTCTCTCTCTCTCAATTAGGCTTTTTTTACTGAAAAATACATGCACGAGCATCCAGAGGATCATGACAAGATTGAGAAGCTGAAGGATCTGATTGCTTGGCAGGTAAAAAACCTGAAGTCAGGTTTGGCAGAGGCAGCTGCTGTGGAAAGGCAGCTTGGTGTCACTTTGGAGGAAATTCAGACGTTATCCTCACCTTGGATACATTTTGTTGCCATTTAAATCTGTCTTGGAGCTTGAGTTAAAGTTCATCTTTTCAAATCTGACATAATTGCTCATTTTGATAAACTTGCAGAGAGCAAATATGACCAAGATATTTTATTTTTTTCTTTCTTTTTATTCTCTTTTTTTTGTAAACATAGTAAGTGACAATCTTCCATCTGTATCAGATGAGAAAATATTTTTCAGGGCAAAAAAGAGACAATTCCAGTTTTGTTCCATAGTCACATACTGGACATTTTTCTGTGGTCTCAGGATAATTTTATGATAACTAAAAATATACCAGGTTGATTGGAAATGGGTTTTTTCCCCACAGAAGAAGAAAGTGAATCATTGTCTTTTCATAGTCAATTCTGTCTTTATAATAAAGGGAATAATTTACATTTCTGTAGATTTCAATCTTAGAGGTAGTAGAACCAAATCTCAGAATTAAAAAATAAAATAGCCTCTGAAGGCCATAAAACTATCACTGAGTAAAAAACTCTTTTGGTCTGGAAAAAAAAAAAGGTATTTTTTATTTATTTCCTTGTGACCTCTTAGAAAAGATTAGATTTTTTAAGCTTTAAGTTTTATAGAGGAAAATAATTTGGTCCCAGCAGACTGACTTAGTGTCAGCTCTGTGTCTGTGCCTCTGAGAATGATACTTCAAATGAATTCCAAACACACTTTCCCTCAGCAAAGCAAAGGCTCACTTTGGTGACACTTGTGTATTAAAATAATATTACAAATTGAAAATAGGTATGGCAGATGATCACACTGTATTTTGATTATTCAGGGCTTTTAAACACATGGTCTCCCATCAGTTTTGTACTTCCAAAAGAACAGGAACCAGGAAAATAGAGAAAAGGGATCAACATTTATTTTCATATCTGAAAATCAGAGTCACTAAAAGCCCTTTCAGTGCTTTTAAATTGCCTTGGATGTTTCATACACATTTAGGGGATCCTAAAATTTAAATTACTTCAGTTTCCAGCCAGGTGAGAGTCAGCTCCCAAATATTGGGAGGGGGGTGTGGATGGAAGCCTTGGAAGGGGCTGAATTCATCCTGGGCTGACAGTGATGCAAAGCAAAAAGGAGATTTCATTTTTCAATAATGTGGGCTTGGAGTTCTGTAATCACATGGAATTCTCTCCCTGCTGCATAAATCAATCTGAGTATATGAAATAGGAGCCTGACAATTGTATTACCAGCTGACCAGATAAATTTCATTTTTTTCATCCCCTTCCCTCTTTCTCCACTGTGCCATGGAATTCAGGATATTATCCTTCTATAATTCCTGCTAACTTCAACTGTACATTTTGTTTCTGTCTCTTACTAATTCAGATAAATTCCATTAGCAGAGCAATGTCCATTTCTTTTCTTCTTGGTGCTTCCCCAACTTAGGCAAAAAAATGTTCCCATGCAACTGCACCATTTCAAGCTGATCTTTCATTTTAACATGAAGATAATGAAATGATTGATTGAAATTAAGGCAGAGAAATGAATGATTGATGACATTAGTCACTCTGCATTTAGCTAAAGTATTTACAGCACAGCAAAACAGAAAAATACCAAGGCAAATCAAAACCTTGTGCTCCTTCTACAGAGAGGAAAGAACTGCTGCATACCAAACTCAGGTTTTATGTTCATATTTTATGATCCCCTTGCTCTGAAAGATTGTTTTCAAAGATTAGTTTAATAATTCAAATCAATGTCATTTTTTTTTCATTCTTTTCAGCCGAGCAGGTCGAGATTTAAAAAAAAAAAAAAAGGGGAGGGGGGAACAAATCAGAAAATAATTTGAAGTTGCAGTGGAACTTTATAAAATTTTAAAATCAGCCAAGAACAGAGTTGTGAAATAAGAAAATGCCCTTTCTCCAAGGGCAAATTAATTGGGAATATCCTGAATGTGGCAAAATTCTGCCTCTGACAGCAATTCATGGAGGTGTAAAATTCCATGTCAGTCATCACCACATTTCCCTGTGTGTGGAGAGGAGACACAGGAGGAATTTGGAAGTTGGTAGAAGAAGGTGAAACAAAAATGGTGACACAGTTGGAAGGTTCTTCCTGCACTTGATAAATGTTTAAAGATTGAGTGGTCTTGGACAGGGAGCCCAAGTACCCTGACTCAGCAGCCTCATGTTCTTCTGTGGCAAAGCCATGGCACATGAACGAATTTCAACTTCTGTAAAAAATTAACAGACCTTTCCTCCTTCTTCTCTTTCTTCTCCTTCTTCTCCTCCTTCTTCTCCTTCTTCTCCTTCTTCTTCTCCTTCTTCTCCTTCTTCTCCTTCTTCTCCTTCTCCTTCTCCTTCTCCTTCTCCTTCTCCTTCTCCTTCTCCTTCTCCTTCTCCTTTTCCTCATCCATCTCCATCTTTCCCCTTTCCCTCCCCTTTCCTCTTCCCCCTCTCTCTTCTCCTTCTCCTTGCCCCCACATATTTTTTTCCTACAAATTATATCATTTACTTCCTGTTCCTGATTTTCCAACCTGGAGGTGGCTCCAGGACAGGTTCCTCAGTGCATTTTCTGCCCATAAAATGGTCTCAGAGGGGTCTGAGCTATCAGCTGTCAGCTCAGACCCCTCATGTGCTTCACCATGGTGATTCCAGTTTTTTAAAAAAGAATTCATTTCCAATGTCAACAGTTCTTTAAAAATAAATGAGCCAAGTGACCACTTATCCCTCCAAAACAGGAGAGTCACTGTGGCCTGGCAATTATGAACGTTTAGAAATTTGTTTACTTATTGAGAGCAGGAAAACTTTCTGGTTTCATGTTTAATTTTTTGCCACATGCAAATCCATAGGGTTATAAATAAAAGCCACTACATTAAAAAAAGTCATTATTCTTCTCTTTGTAGTCTCTTTGGAGAAGCAGCATTGTCCATTTAAATAGTGCCAAATCTCAGGGAATCATCTTGATAAGATTTCTTGAGTTTGATCATCTGTAATTCATCTGTGTATTTATTATTCTCTGTACTAATAAAGCTGCTCCTTCTGATTGCTGCTCAGTCTTATTAGAAAAATCTGTTTTTAATCAGTATTATGATTTAATTATGAATTATTAAGAAGAAGCCTCTTAGCTTGATTGCTGCAGAGAATATCTGAGTTAGAATCAGAGCACTGTGTGGGCTGAAACGGACCTGGAAGAGGAAATATTTTTCCTGAGCTGGAGGTAGAAAACTCTAATGGTGTGTCTGGATAGCTGTGGGAATGAAAATGTCTCTCTTAAAACATTTCCAAAGGTCAGCTACACCTCCACACTAGGAACTAATTATATAATCCTGTGCTGGCATGGATATTTTGTGACAGAAGCCTTGAAGATAAATGATTATTTTCAGTTACAAAAGAGAATTAATTTAATTTTTCCCCTCTTCTGTTTTCTTCCCAGAGAAAATGAAATAATTTTTCTAAGGAGAACTATATAGCATCTAAAACTGTATGTTTTATTAATAAATATTGCTCTGCAATATATATCTGTCCAAGGATGGAGCTCATTTGCAGCTTTAGAAAGAGCATTTATTAAAGAAAACATAAACTTTATTTTCCTCTTTCGGGTTTTATCCTCATGGAACTGGGAAAGGATTTGATATTAATAATGTGGTGTGAGACTCATCATTCATCAGTTTGGTGTTTTAAAGTACAAAATCTGTGGGAGCTTGAGAATGGAATATCACAGGAGGGTTTGTGCTGTGGGGTAAATCCAGTAGGGCATTTCTGGGCAGAATTAGGGCTGAATTAAATTTAAAGGACTTTGCTTAACAGAAAAAAAGGGAAATCCTGGAGAGGAGGAGTTTAGATCCTGTCATGCATCATATGCAAGGAATGATGTGATGATGGTTCCTGTGATCATAATAATAATTCTTGTCATTTTTAATATTTTATTATTGTTACTATTTATTATTATTATTGTTCTAATTATTATTAGTGTTATAATTACTATTACCACTGCTCTTATTACCAATATTGTTATTACTGCACGAGCTCTTTCCCTGCTGTGGGAGCGTTGCCCTGTCCCTTCACTCAGCAAGGGCTGGGCAGGGTGGAGCAGCCAAATTCTGCTTTCCAGATCCCATTCCTGGCTGAGGGCATCCGGATCCATGGGGAGAAGGTGACAGAGGCCCTGAGGCCATTCCATGAGAGGATGGAGGCGTGCTTCAGGCAGCTCAAGGACAAGGTGGAGAAGCAGTACGGGGTCCGTGCCATCGTAAGTTCCCTCCCAGTTTATCCTTTGCACAATATCTGGAATTCCCTTAAATTACAGCAGCTCTCTATTCCCATATGATGATTCCATTGGTGAAAAAAAGCAAAGTAGATGCAGCATTCCTGGTTGTTCCCAGTGATCATCAAATTATGGAATACTGAGCAGATGAGAGAGGTTGAGGAAGGCTTGCTGCTTTCATTTCCAAACATAGGAACAATTTCTAAACTGCCCAAGTCTGTTCCTTGAAAGTCAAGATAATCCTTCAGTTCTGAAGGATTTGGGTTACAAAAATGAATTTTCAAATGAGCATTTAGCAGGATTCTTCCTGAGCTGAATGTCACCTTTCCCCAGGTGGAATTCCTTCAGGGCAGGGAGGGCTGTGCTGCTCTGTGGTAGTGTGTGGTTGTACCTACACTGGATGTAGACAGGCAGGAAAACCACAGCTCCTACTTCATGAGTTTAGAAGAACTGAAATTCGTGTTTTTCTCATTCCAGCAACTTATTTCCAGTTGCTGCTGCATCCTTAAGGGAAAACCAATAATTTCATGGTGTTTCTAGTGGAGGTTTGTTCTGCTTTTGAGTGTTGAGTGTGAAGGTCAGAACAAACAAAGCAAACAGCTTTTTAATTCAGGGTAGAATTGATAATTCAGTCAGAAATACATGGATTGGGTGCTATAATGAGATCATATTTTGCCTGGAGAAAAGGAGGCTCAGGGGGGACCTTGTGGCTCTGCACAACTCCCTGACAGGAGGGGACAGCCAGGGGGATTTGGGATCTGGGAACAGGGAACAGGGACAGGAGGAGAGGGAACGGCCCCAGGGGGGTTTAGGTTGGACACCAGCAGGAATTTCCTCTTGGAAAGGGTGGGCAAGGATTGGCAGGGGCTGCCCAGGGAGATTTGGAGTCCCCATCCCTGTGGGTGTGCAAGGAATGAGTGGATGTGACACTTGTGCTCTGGGCTGGGGACAAGGTGAGGACTGGGCACAGCTGGGACTCCACCTCAGAAGATTTTTCCACCCTCAATAATTCTGGGATTCTGTCTATAGCAATGACATCTTTTTTTAATGGGGACACTGGGATCTTACAGGGAACGTTGCAGCCTTTATGGTATCCTTTAACTGATGTTCTGTTTGTAGTCCTTCAAATCCTGTCTTAGGAATTTATATATTCAGGAAAATGTTCAAACAGTAATTTATTCCCAGGGAGAACAGAAGTAATTAACATTAATGATACCTGCATGTCAGTCACTTCAGTAATATCCATTTACATCATCAAGGAGATGACTGGAAAGTGGTGTTATCTCTCTAATTTCACTCTACACACCAGTAAGAATTTTCAGGATTGATGGAGTTTTATCACTTCTGTCTTCCTTGTACAAGGCCAATTTACCAGTAGTTGACAGGGTGGAAAATATACCTGTAATTAAACAGCATGAGATTCTTATTTGTTGGCTGCAAGAGTTCAATTATTTTATGCATATATCAGTTATTAATGACTAACAAAGCTTGGAGAAATATTCAGAACTCTGAAATTGTCTGAAACAAAACCAAAACTTTCATATATTTTCTTCTTAACCTGGTGTCATTCTGTAAATTGGCTCTCCTGATATTTTCGACATAAAGTTTCTCTTTGTGAGTTTTTACTTTGGGGTTTTTGGGCTTTTTATGAAGTCCATTTCATTGAAATATATTGACAAGGCAGTCACAACGATGGCAGAGAGGGATTAAAAAATTAAATGTAAAGAGATTGGGTTTTTTATATGGAAAAAGATTGGGGCTTTTATATGGAAAAAGATTGGGGTTTTTTATATGTAAAAAGATTTTTTTAAACAAAAATTTAAAAGATATTAAGATGCAAAAAAGCATGGAAATACCATTGGAACAAAGGGATTCTTGGAATATGTTTAAAATTATACATCTGCTTGTGAGGAGATGTATAATGCATATTTCTAAATATTTTATATATATATGAATAAGTATAAATATATAAGTAAATATAAATAAGCATAAACAAATATATAAATACAAATATTTCTAAATATTTCTTCTAATCCTTTAGGCAGATTTCCTTTAGAACCTATTTCTTTGCTGATTTAATGAGGTATTGGTTGTTACTAATTTCTCAATGATAACATGAGGTATTTGTTATTAATTTCTCAATGATAACAGGAGGTATTGATTGTTATTATCAATGATAACAAGAGGTATTGGTTGTTANTATATTATCAACGATAACAGGAGGTATTGATTGTCATTATCAGTGATAACAGGGGGTATTGATTGTTATTATCAATGATAACAGGGGGTATTGGTTATTATTAATTTCTCAATGATAACAGGGGGTATTGTTTGTATTATCAATGATAACAGGAGGTATTGATTGTTATTAATTTCTCAATGATAACAGGAAGTGTTTGTTATTAATTTCTCAATGATAACAGGAGGTATTGATTGTTATTATCAATGATAACAGGAGGTATTATATATATATATATATAATATATATTATATATTATCAACGATAACAGGAGGTATTGATTGTCATTATCAGTGATAACAGGGGGTATTGATTGTTATTATCAATGATAACAGGGGGTATTGGTTATTATTAATTTCTCAATGATAACAGGGGGTATTGTTTATATTATCAATGATACCAGGAGGTATTGACTGTCATTATCAATGACCCCAAACTGTACTTGGACCACAGCCCGCGGCGCCATCCCGCGCTGCCTTGGGCCGTGGCTGTGTGTTTTTGGGGACTGAAGCACTAAGTGTGACATTTTGGCTGCAGCTGTCCGGCCTGGAGGAGCGGCGGGGCAGCCGGCCCCGCTCCATGGTGCGCTCCTTCACCATGCCCTCGTCCTCCCGGCCCCTGTCCGTGGCCTCCGTGTCCTCCCTGTCCTCGGACAGCACACCCTCCCGGCCCGGCTCCGACGGGTTGAGGACGAATCCTGGCCAGGGGGTGTCCCTGAGCCACCCCGGCTTTGTGCGGGGTCAGAATTCCCAGATGGCAGAGCTGGGGATAGCTGGGAATAGCTGGGAGAGCTGGGTGGGGAAGGGGAGATCCAAGGGGAGCTCAAAGCCCTTTCCGAGGGCTAAAGGGGCTCCGGGAGAGGAGCAAAGGATGGAGGGACAGGACACAGGGGATGGCTCCCACTGCCAGAGGGCAGGGATGGATGGGATGTTGGGAAGGAATTGTTCTCTGGGAGCGTGGGGAGGGGCTGGGATGGAATTCCCAGATTTGCTGTGGCTGTCCCTGGGTCCCTGGCAGTGCCCAAGGCCAGGTTGGACAAGGCTTGGAGCACCCTGGGATAATGGAAGGTGGCCCTGGCCCTGGTTCTGCATGAGTTTTAAGGTCCCTGCCATCCCAGCCATTCCATGATTTAAGTGGCAGCCTAATACTGGCTAAAAAACCCAACCTATAGAGACATTTGTCTCAAAGTCTCCTGTTCTCTAACCTAGCTAAATACAATTTTGCTCTTTTTTACCCTCTAAGCATTCAAACAGCATCAAAATGCCAAAAGAGGAGATCAATTCCCCGTTTTTAGAGTTACTCCAGGTGTGTGAGTGCAGGAGGATGCTCTGCAGGCTGGGTGTGCAGCCAGCCCTGTCCCGGGAGCTCAGGGCAGGATTACCTGACTGCTCAATCACTGCTGCTCACTTCCCCTGCCAGAGGAAAAGCTGCTTATGGCAAGATTGTACTTCAAGACTTATCAAGATATTTCACATGAGAACTGGGAATTCTGTTGATAAGCTCTGTCTCACAGTCACATCCCTCAAAGAACAAAATAATCTGTTTGCTGTCTGAGCTTTCCATGCAGCCTCAGAAGTCCCTTCTCTCTCTTCCTCCCCTCAGGCACCCCTGTAATCCAGAAATGCAATATTTGACCAAAGCAGCATTTTTTTAAAGCCTTCTGAAGGGCTGCTGATTTACAGGGATGTGCTGGAAACTCCTGTGCACCTCCAGAGAGGAGTTATTAACTGGCTAGAGACTAATGGCATCAAGTAAAATTAAATCCAGCACCTAAGGACCAACAGGATTCTTGCCTTGATTACAAAAGGTTTATTTGGTCATTGGGAGGAGCTGTGAACAGAGCACAGCTCAGCTCTCATTCCACTGCCCTCTGGAATGTTCTCACACATTGGTGTAAATGTGGGACAGCAGAGTTCCTGAGTTTTGACTAATTCTGAACAAAGTTGTCTTTCTAGAACTTGGGCAGACCAACCATCCCAAGTAAGTGAGCAACTTTGTTTTATCTCAGAAGAAAAATATCAGTTTTTTCCCTGCCTCTTTCTGGTTTTCCCTTCCAAATCTTTAAATGTATTTTACTTTCTCATTGGGTATGATTTCCTTCAGGTTCACCTCTCAGCTGTCTTGTGGTAGGTGTCATGTAGTTTTTGAGGATCTGGGTCTCCTCAGGGTGTATTTTTACAAAGATCTCACAAAGATCATGGTGCAGCTCAGCTCCTGCTCTGAGCCCAGGGCAATACAGGAAAATAGAATGAACAACTCTTGTCACTGAGAAGACCTGAAAAGACCCCCCATTTGTTTGATCAGTGGAGGAGGAGAAGAAAAATCATCAGATGTAAATAATATCATGAAAGACCTCAAAAATTCCAGTGGCTGTAAAATCATGTGGGTGGTTTGGCACTGCTCACCTGGCAGAAGTTCCCTCCTGTCCCTGCTGTGGGGTTCATGATCAGTTCTCCTCTTGTCTTTCCATGTCTCTTTATAAATTAAATTTGAGAATGTAGATGAAGCTAAAAAACAATTAAACATGAAGCTAAAGGAGTGTCTTACCCAAATCACTCAGTTTCTATTTAATGCCTTTTCCAGCTCCTGCTCTGGAGCTTTTAAACAGCAAAGACTCAAAGCAGACTTTGACACAGGATGTGTTTTACAACTCCCAACTCTATGTATAAATAAAACTGACTTTAAAAAAGGGCCTTGGGGGTATTCCCTGTTCAAAATGAGACTTAGAAATACAAATGTGAGCACGTGCACTCAGTGGTTGGAAGCAGGAGAATCCTGGTGGGATTTGTCAGCTCTTGGCAATCCCAAAGTGCTTCCAGTTGGAGCACAGTGTGCTGACCCATTTTATCACAGATCCATTAATAACCCAAATAATTAATAGTGCTAATGTAGTGCTTGGAAGGGAAGCAATTAATCATTGTCTGAAGGATGAAAATTCCTCTTGCAAACTTGCACTTGGGTTTGGAGATGCTGGCACTGCCCAACCCAAAATACACAACTCAGGTACCTAAAAATTCCTGGTGTTAGGAGAGCTGGGCTCTGCTCTGGGCTCTGTCACTGAAGTTCTTTGTGGCCCTGGGCAAATATTTGCCTTCCCTTTTCCCAGTGTGTAAAATGGGATTAATAAACTTGTGGGATTCAGGCTTTGGGAAATGGCTCAGGGCCTATTGCAGGTGCTGTCTTGAGCATCTTCCCATCAAATGAGCTGGTGTAGAGTGGAAATAACAACAAAAAATAACAATAATTTGGGATATTGCTGCTGGATATTGCTGCTAATGGTGGGGATTAGGATAATGTCACTGCAAATTGTCTGAAATATGAATACTCTGGAATTTTACAGCAAAGATTGTGGCCTGTACCTGCATGCACCCCATGGCATGGGAAATGCTTTTCCAGAGCTAAAAAGTGTCTCCTTCTTTGGGAATTTTTGGGTTGGTTTTGGTTTTGTAATGTGATGGTTTGAGACAGTCTTAAAATCTGCCAGTATGAACTTGTTTAGGTGTGATCTTAGCGGGTTTTTTTATTTATAATATAAAATAAATCATAAAATACTTTGTCTAGCTAAGAGTGCTCCATCATGGAAGTGATGCCTTATCCCTGGAATGTCCAAAGCCAGGTTGGAGAACCCTGGAATAGTGGAAGGTGTCCCTACCCATGGCAGGGGGTGGGACTGGAGTTTCCAGGTGCCACAGCATGGAGAGTGGCAGTGCTGAATGAGAAACACATTTTTTATGTGAAATTCAGGAGTTTGTGCAGCCAGAAACCAATAAATTTACTGCAGAGCAGGGAAACCTCAGCTCCACTTCTCCAGCAGTTCTGCAGTAATTTTTATTATAAGACAATTATGATGGTTGTGACCTTCTGCCCCCCTCCTTCTCCCTCTAATGAGTTTTCCTGGATTAGCAAAGCCTCATTAACTCAAGTGAGACTTTGGGAAATATGTAAATAAAAATTAGTTGTTTTGAAAACAGCGTTTTATTGATCTGAGCAACAACGTTTTTCTTTAGGTTTGTGCTGGAGCCCCTCCTGCCAAAAAAGATGCATTCTAGGTCGCAAGATAAATTGGACAAGGATGACCTAGATAAAGATAAAAAGGAAAAGAAGAAGGAGAAGAGGAACAGCAAGCATCAAGAGATATTTGATAAAGAATTTAAATCTACTGATATTTCTCTGCAGCAGGCTGAAGCAGTGATCCTTTCAGAAACGGTAACTTTATTAGCAAGGAAAGCTTTATCTAATTCTGAGCCATGTTCTCTCTCTTTTGAAATCAAAATGTTGATTTTTACTGTTTAGATCCCTTGTAGACCAGAAATAACTCGGAGGGGATATACCACAGTGTTAATATACATGCTAATGAATCAAAAATACAGATTTGGTTTACAAGGGGGAAAAGATCCTCTGCAAATCTTCACCCAAAGCTCTGTGTGACTATTTGATAAAGGAGCAGATGGCACAGCATAGCTGAAATAAATGCTGCCATGCCAGCAGCCTTTGGAATTGCTGGTTCCCAGTAGGTTGGGATGGATTTGCCCATATTTCAGCTGCAGGACAGTGCTTGGTGGGATATTCCAAGGTCATTCTGTCAGCACTTGCATGTCCTTGAGGGGCTGTTTGGAGCAGAAAATCCTGAGCAGTTCCTGTGTGTAAGGGTATTAAAACCAGGACATATCTCCCTTAAACCCTCTCTTCTTGGCTTAGATTTAATTCACTGGAACTGTCCTCAAGGCTTAGGTAACCCGAGAAGTTGGAGCTGGAAATTGAAAGCAGGGATGTCTAAAGCTGGAGCAGGGAGACCGTGAACTGACTGTGACCTCCAAATCTCTGCCTGGACACCTGTTTGGAGGCCAAGAGTTTAAAATTGCCTCTCAGAAATAAATGGAATGTTCTTTTCAAGATCTGCACAAGTACTTGTAGAGCTTTGCACTCAGCAGTCTTGTTGGTGCTGTGTCATTGATATTGGATTTTGAAACAATTTCTCTCTCACCTGTGATAACTGAATCCTTTAAATTCTTTCTGTTTGGTATTTATAGGAAGATATTATTTAAATGTTCAACCACACTTCCTCTGTTTTCTGGATTTTGCCCTCCTTTTCCACCCAGAGATGAGTTAATCTCTCACACATGTGTTGGGACATCCTGAAAAATCAGAGTTCTTGTGTTTAATGTGCCCAGTCAGAAACTCCAGTAAAATCCCATCTGGGGGTCTCAGGCTTTTCACCTTTGAAACCAAGGAGTTTTTCCATTGACTTCAGTAAATTTTGCATAGTTTGATTAAATGGAGATTGTTCCTGCCAGAGCCAGCCAGGTGAGCATCATTGCACAGATTTCCATGTCTCATGATTTTACTGCTATGCATTTCCCTTTTTGCACCTTGCAGCAGTTGTGTTGTGACTCACTGAGAACTGGGGTCACCCTGGCAGGACTTCCACTGGCATCTCCCAGATCCCAAATGGACCAGCAGAGCTTGTGGGATGTCACAGAAGGAGAAAATTGTATTTCAGGGCAGCTGAGTCAGTTGGAGCAGTTGGGAGGTGTCCAAGGATGCTGGGGAGCCAGCTGATGTCACTGCGAGGGCACTGTCAGCTCTCAGGGGTCTTGGACTTTGGAAAAGCTTGTCTATGACTGGAAAAATGGAAATTCCAGCTGGAAAGGAGGACAAGATAACCCCTCAGGCCATATTCCCATTTGGCATCTGAGGAGCAGAAATCAGTAAAGCCCAGCATGGCTGGACTCAAGTTTTTCCAGTCGTCCCAGTAAGGAGCTCTCAGTGGCTGACTGGTGTGAGCAATATTCCCCTGGTTATGGACAGGGAGGGAAATTAAATGTCAGAACTGGTTACTTTGAGCTTCTTCAAGTCCACAGATCAATAATATGAAAAGGAATTTGCTGTTGAGAGAAAAACTCTCCCTTTTCAGCCTCAGCAGAAGCCTTGATGAGCTCCAAGATGACTGAGTCAATTTGGAACATTTGCTGTGAGTGGGGTTCATTTCTAGGTGAAGCAGAACAAACTCTTTGGAGATCAGTTTACTCGAGTGCTTGCCCAATTCCCACTCCTGTCTTCTGGCATTTTGAACAGATAATATCAAGGATGAGTTTAAAGATAAAATTTGTCCTAAAATTTTTCATGCTGGAGGCATCCCCTGTTAATGATATGAAGGGAAATTTGGTAGGAATTCAGCTTTACCAGTGTTCAACATTGGTGTGCAAGTTCTCTTTTGAAACTGAAATTGCTCCCAAAGCACTTTTACCACTGTGCTCTATGAAGAAAAAGTCATTTTGCTTTTTCCTACATTAAGAGCTTGGAAGAAGAAAGAAATTTGTTGGATGAAAAACAGAGAGGGGAAAAAAAAAGGATTTTTTTTTAAGTTGGGAGTGCAGATTTGACTAGAAATAGAAATTAAACTTTGAAAAGTTTCTAAAGTGACATTTTAGTAATTAATACTTTTAGTTAACTAAATTTTTTATTACAGATACTGGATTCATTCTGCTGAGAATTTTACAGCTCATTGTGCTGTCACTCATTCAATTAAAACATTTCAGTTATTTGGTGAAGTTTCTAACAGATTCCTAGTTCTGACTTCTGAAATATTTGGTGTTTTTACTGCAGAAGACAAATTTCCAGAGAATATCAAGTGAGAGAAATGCCAGTGGCCATCCCCATCTCTGCAGAGCTCCTGCTGCTCTTCCCAACAATGATGTTATCTAAAGAAAAGAGTGTTTCCAGTCTTTTATGGGATCTTCTTTTTTCCAATCAAATGAATCACCATGGAAGAGCATGGGGAAATTCTAAAACTGCAGAATTATTTCATGGAGCCTTTAGATTTGCATGGAGAAGGAGCCATTCAGAGGCTGCTTAATTGCATGGTTGAAATATTCTTCCCCAAATTTCACTGCACTCACCATGAATTTATTGACTGATCAAACCTCAGGCCTTAATTGCATAAAACAACAAAGATAAATTAAGCATTTGAGTATGTTCAGATGATCAGGAATATCTTCATCGTTTCCTAGAGATTTATTATCTTCTTTGAAGTATCACATCAACCTCTTGAACATAAATTGTCCTTGTTAGTGCTTTGATCCCAGGAGCTGGGAGCAAACCCAGGTAGTTAACAGAGCACTCCAAGGCTGCTGCTGGAAATCAGAAGAGCAGGCTGTGTTTTATTGATCTGCTGGTGTCTAACAGCACTGCCCATTGATCTGCCCTTCGTTACACCAGGAAAAATTAGCAATGGCTTCATTATGGATTGGTGGCCTCCCAAGAGCTCATATTCCTCAGCAGATCTGGATTTATGTGGAGCTTTCAGGGGAGGCCCAAGATTGTCAATCACAGGAGAAGTTCACATTTATTGCAGTCATTACAGAGGGGCTTAACTTGGGATCCTGCCTCCACTTGGTTTTTGGGGTCCTGCCTCCAGCTGTTTTTTGGGTACCTGCCTCCAGTTGGTTTTTGGGGTCCTGCCTCCAGCTGGTTTTTGGGTACCTGCCTCCAGCTGTTTTTTGGGTACCTGCCTCCAGTTGGTTTTTGGGGTCCTGCCTCCACTTGGTTTTTGGGATCCTGCCTCCAGCTGTTTTTTGGGTACCTGCCTCCAGTTGGTTTTTGGGGTCCTGCCTCCACTTGGTTTTTGGGTACCTGCCTCCAGCTGGTTTTTTTCAGGACCTGCCTCCAGTTGGTTTTTCTCTCATTTCTGGCATGTTTCCCTCACCAACTGACATGTTTTCCTTAGTTGCTTTTTTATAATTATCTGTCCCTGAAAAAGTGATTGCTTTGCTTATCCATTCTACTAAAAATATGCTTTAAAGGATGTGGAAAGCAGAAACCTTTGGAGTCTCTAGGATTTGATTTTTAGCATCAAAAAATTTTCTTAGAGGTCACTCTGAGGTCTGGATGAAATTTCCAAAGAAGAAATCCATACTTTTGGCCATTCATTTGTTGTAGAAGGGTCTCACAGGCACAACCTTTGATGGAAAGCCTTTTAGGGTTTGTTTTCTGAAAAGAAAATTTCAGATTTCTGCTTCCCAACATACTTCATAGAAACCCAAACATTGGGAAATGACAAAATCCTTTGAAAAGTCCTGGATTGCTGCTGGCACTTTCTGTTTTGTCCCAGTGCAGCACCTTGGAGTAATTCCTCTTTTAACTTCAGGCTTCTGCTCCATTTTCTGGGATCTGTTTGAAATAAAAGCTTCATTTTTTTGACTGTGATTCCTGTTACTATTGGGGTGGTGAATGGGGAGATCAGTAGAGCTTAGATTTAAACTAAAAAGAATTGCCTTAACTAATGCACGAGTTGCCCATCAGATTACAAATATCTTTTGAAGGTTCCTGATGGAAAATTTGAGTGGATTATGAAGAAGCCAGAGCAAAAAAAAAAAAAAAAAGAANAAAAAAAAAAAAAGAAATATTTCAGTGAATTAAATATAAACACTGTCAGGAGCCACCAAGAAAGTATTTCTGGACAGATGATGTCTTCATCAGAACAGAGCTGAACCTGCAAGTGGTTAAAGAGATAAATTTTAACAGGAAGGTAGATCTGTGTGAGAAAAATGAAGATTTTGAGTGCTGTATAATGGGGTGTGAGACACTCAGGTGTAACAGCTCAGGTGTTACTAAGCAAGTGGTTGGGGAATTGGCTCAGCACAGCAGACCAGGCTGTGAAGGGAGGAACCTGGAGCTGGGAATCAGCAGCATTGGCTGTTAGCACTGCCCTGGTCCTGCTGAGCATCAAGCCATTGCAGTTGCAGATCTGACACTCACTTCTCTGCATCCCTCTCGTTGGTTTTGGTCCCCAGATCAGCCCCCTGAGGCCGCAGAGACCCAAGAGCCAGGTGCTGAACGTGATGTCCAGCGAGCGGCGATTCTCGGTGTCCCCAGCGCCCCCCAGCTCCCAGCTGAGCCCACCCCCCATCACCCCTCGGACCAAACTCGCCTTCAGCATCCAGCCCAGTAAGTCTTTCCTGGCAAATCAGTTCCTTTTCAGGCTGGAAATGGATTCCCTGGGTGTTTCTTCACACCCTGCCATCCCCAGGTGACCACCAGAAATACCAGGGTGTGGTTACCGTGTTGTAAAGAGAGAAAAGGACAGTGACACACACACGGACCTTTTGGGAAAAAGGCCACTTTATTTTACAGAACCTTCTGTATTTAAAGTAAGTTACAATCACTAGGACAGCACAGTAGTTCATTGGACAATTGGGGAAAACATCTCTGACCAAACATGTTTGGATGCTTCATGAGAAAAATACCAGGTGTTCACTTATGTTATGAATTCCACTCTGTTTTTCACCATGTTATCATCCTGGGAAATTTCCTCCCTAACTGAAGCTGTAGTCAGCTTGTCAGCCTGGGAGTGGACCTGAGAGTCAGGAGAAATGCAGGCCTGAGACGAATCTCCAAGCTGTAATTCCTGAGCTCGCTGAATGTGTGTGTCCACACCAGGGTATATCTTCCACCAGGTATTACTTAACCTCTTACCTTTGCCAGCAAAAATTAATTCAGTATTTTACAAAAGCAAGCAAAATCATTTTACTGAAACATTTCTTTTCAAGTAATCATTAACAATTAATTAGGTGTAGAGTAGCAGTCAAAAATTCATGTTGTACTTGATCCCATATTGAGTGTTTTGGAGCATAAAGGCTTAAAAAGCAGTATTTTTTGTAATTGTACATTAAAAAAACTTCTCTTTGAATACAAGCCAGAAGGGAGAATAAAGGTCAGGCTTTCTGAAGTAGTTTTTCTTTGACATTGACATCTATCAGTCAGCTTTTCTGTAAAATATCATCTGTTTGCTTCAGTCTGCAGCAAACCCTATTGCAGAACTGGGTGGAATCCAACACCTATTTCATTCCCAGTGCTCTTTCCCAAAACCTGTTATTCAGAGTTTGCAGCTGCCAGCATGTGACAAGAAAAGAAAAGATCTTTTTGATACATGTACCCAAATCCTACTCCAATGGTCAAGAGTTCAGTGTTAGTAAGGAGGAGAACAGATCATCAGTCTTCAGAAAAAAAATCTTGTTCCATCAAGGTCACTGCTTTATTTACTGGTTTTGGTACTTTAAAACTTTTTATCTTAAATAGTCAGACACACAAAGTAAATATTTTGATTACAATGAACTTGTAACTCTCACCTTTCTTTACAATTTTATAGCCAAAAACTACCAGAATGCTAAAAACTGGAAATACAGAGAACTAGAGGATATATACTCCTGCAAAAGATATTTTAATTGGATTTTTTGTTCACATTTTATTAACACTTAATTTATTTCTCTTTTTAAAAAATATCTGAAGTTACCAGGCATTTCTGAGAATATTTTTGTGCTAGAGATTGGTGGGTGTTACATAAAATAGGATCAGCTTATTGCACCAGTCCAGAATCATTTCAGGAATTACAGTGATAAAACTTTTTAGGAATTCCAAGGAAAATAAGTTCTTCCAGAGCCCAGACTGGCTAAAAGCAGTTAATGGGTTGCTAAGCAATCCTGGCTGCCTGTTAGCTGACACTTTGGGAGAAGGGAGTGTAAAATGTGATCATTAGGGTGAGATGGAAAAAGGGTCCCTTAACTGATCCTTTGCCAGCTCCAAAATCTTCCCAGTGGCACATGTCCAGCAAGGAATAAATATTCAGAGCACACTCATCTGATGAACCACCTTCAATAATGAATTTCATTGAATAATGGCAGCACACCAGAAATTTGGGGGAATTATTTGTGTAGTGACCATCTTAGAGGGCTTTACTTCAGCTGAGGAAATGAGCAGATCTGCAGCAAATAGATTTTCTTGGGACAACACTGAGAATTCCTGAAACTTTTGTTCAGAGTAGGTACTCCCTGGATTTCACTGAAGTCTGGGAAAGATCAGAGATTTGGGTAAATCATTGTTTTTCAGGACAGAACCTTGTTGTTCCACTAAACAGTTGCCAGATAAATGCAAACACGTTGCTCATGTATTTTATGAGCTCTTCCCGTGGGTGGAAATGCTCTGCCCACATTTGCAGGGATTTTTTGGTGCCTTCATCAGGATGAGGTTGGGAAGGTGCCATGGACAGGCTGCAGGAAATTCCAGCTGGAGCAGGAGCTGGGGGATGCAGGGAAAGGGGGAGAAGCAGAGCAGGACACGACTGCATGGACACTTGGGTTCCATCCAGGTTCTTCAAGCAGAATTGCCTGCAGACCTCTTCAGCTCTGCTGAAAACATTCCTCAGATGTTTCCTGAAAACCTGCCTTTGCATGGGTCTTCCAAGGATTTGTTAAAAGAAACAAAGGATTTGGGTTATTCCTAACAAAATGGGTCTCACCATCCTCTTGGGAGCACCTTGGTGAAGTCAGAAGTTTTATCATGGAAGAAGTTAAATCTTGTTAGTTGAAAAAATATCATATGGAATGCAAAGCTGAAGTGTTCAAGGGAGTTAAATTTACTTTATTTTTGGGAAATTGTGTGTTATTCCACTTAGTTTCCCAAGGAGTGTCTACAAAGAGGCTTAAACACATGGGTTGTTTCTGGTAAATATGGAAAGGTTTCTTTTTCCAAAGCAGGATTCAAGGTTTTGATAAAGCTCTAACAAAAGAAAATGCCATTTCCCAAACATTTCCCTATATTATCTTAAACTGCATGGAAAAAACAACCAAAAAAATCCAGATATATTTAGCTAAGATAGAGATGTTTAGTAGTGGGGGAGATGTGCAGGACTTGTGCCAAGGAGTTGTTTTGTGACATTAAAGATCTCAGATTCCTGAGTTCTTTAGAATAGATGGGGAATTCATCCAGAATGGATGAAATTCATTCCCAGCATCAATCTTTAGTTCCAAATGCACAATGTGGATTTCCAGCTGCAGTTTCATTCCCTGAGCAGAGCAGGAGGAGATTCTCATGGAGACCCAGAAAGGAAACTCTTTCTGGAATGTCTGGGGAAAGGAGAAATCCTCTTTGTAGAAAGGGAAGGATAAAAAACAGGAGCAATGGAAAAAGCGATGAGAAATTCAGGTCCTGGTGGACAAACAACATTTTTCAACCTAATGGAGAGGAAGCCACTGAAAATGTGGAGTCCCAGGATGGAAAATAACCTTTTCTCAGTGTAGTCAAGAGTTCAGGTGGAAGGATGAGGAGTAAAATTACAGTTTTCAGTGACAAATCAATAGAGCCACCTTAGAGTTAAATCGTGTTGTGAGAGGCCATTTTAGAGAACAATAAAATCACATTTTTAATAAAATAATGATAGGAGCTTTGCAATAAAAACATCTGCATAAACAAGTCCTCTCTTGTTTCACAAATCACCCCAGTAAAATAAAGTAGAAATCACCTTTTTTTTTTTTGCTTTTCCTAAATAAAATTCCCTCATTTATAAAAGAGTCATTTCAGTTTCTTATCTTGTAGAGATCGCAGTGGATTTTATTCAAAAGGCTGAATTAAAATGAGTGTATTAAAATGACTGAATTACCCTGAAATACACCATGGGGACATTTCTCCCCAAAAACCTATGTACCACTCAGGCCTCAATAAACTTTATTGTCCCTCAGGCTATTTGCCTCTCCAGCACATACCTGGGAGGATTTATCTGCTAAGAAAAGGGAATTTTCTACCCAGCAAACAGGAATAATAAATGTTTGGTACTTTCTCGTGCATAATTTTATTTACTCAACAACTAATGGCTGCTCATTTGTTATAGTTACCTGGAGCCTGAAAGTTTTAGAGAGAGATGTACTTAATTCCAGGCTTTCATTTGTGCATTTTATTAACAGGGACCTTTTATTTTACTGGGAGAAAGTCAATAAAACTTAGCCAGATTATATTTTCTTCGTGCACTTTGCAAAACTTTTATTGTCTTTTAATGTACAAGGCGAGCTTGAAGGTGGGAAAATTATATTTTCTAAGCTATGAATATTTCGGTGGGAAATATGAAACAAAAGTTATATTTTATTAAAAACAGGGAGTTGTTCAAGTATTTTGAGGAAATTTTAAAGTGAGTCCAAGACCAGGTTGGACAGGGTTTGGAGCAGTAGTGGAAGGTGCCCATGGACTGGATGATCCATGAGGTCCCTTCCAACCCAAAGCAGTGTGGAACTGCAGGGTTCAGCTGCTGGCAGAGTTAACCCAGAGTTGGTTTTTTTTGCAGATTTGGAGCTGAATGGGATGTCCAGCTCTGACATCCCTGACATTCCCCCTCCTCTGCCCCTCAAAGGAAGCACGGCCGACTACGGGAACCTCCTGGAGAGCCAGGACCTGATGAGCCCCACCACGTCCCCCCCTGCCCAGCAGAGGGTGAGTGCCCAGGGAATGATCCCTCCTGCAGTTCTGGGCTCCCTGAGCCAGCCCAGGCTGTCAGATCTTGGGGTTAAGATGACCAGACCTGGGAAAAGTCTTTCTTCCCAGCCTGAGCCTTGATGAAGGAGTCAGGAGACATAGTTTGTGCTTCTCAAGGTTGTTTATTCTCTTCTTATCTATAACATTCTCTTTCTG